>CAEGAF010193547.1:0-77263 GCA_903067075.1 Micropoecilia bifurca | reverse complement strand
TTAGGTAGTCAAGTTGCAGTAGTTTTAAGAAGTTTACTAGGACAAAAAAAATTGAAAGCGTTGACTCAAGACAAAAACATCAAGATCATTATTGATTTGGAACAATTTGTGGCACTCTTCATTACATGAGATAAAAACTGTTAAGACTTGAGTCTCAGGAGTCCAAGTCAAGCCTCAAGTCTTTAAAGGCAACTCAAAGTGCAACCAGAAGTTATTTTTTACAACTTAAGGGTTTAAAACTCAAGTCCCCATTTCTGCCTTACAAAACAATGATCCATCCTGTCGTCTGAATTTTCCTCAACTTGCTCAAAGGCACAGCAGTCTGAGTGCATTTAAACTTCTGAGTTTAAAATAGAAAAAGGTCACAATAATCTGGCTTTTAGTCAATGGAAAGTTGATTGGGAACCTGCAGCAACCTAAAATAGAAAATGTTTAGCCTTCGTAAGTTGCAGCAAAAGTCCCAAATAATTCAACAATGATGGAAATTTGTAAATAATTTTAAGTGATTTGAAAACACCTGTTAGCGAGAGAGGTAATTCTTTGTATGTCAACGTTGCCTATTTTAATCTTCTTGCACTCCATCTTCCAAGAATGATTTTTTTTTTTTGCTTTAACACCTCTTGCTTCATTGGATAGCCACCAAGATCTTCTCTTTTTTCTATTATGTTTCAAACAACAAACAAATATTTAACCGTAATTCCACAAACACAACATACACGATTTAATACAAAATCAAATTTATTTTAGGGTAAAAAAAGACATGAAATCAGTTAGAATATAAGCTGAAACGCTGATGATTTCACAGACTGTTCAGCTTCCACTGAGCATTAAGATATCTACAAAGTCTGGCCATGTTTGCTCTCGTCAGTCAAGAGTTCACATAATTCTCTTCGCATCGCTCCAAAGGCGACCCCTTTAGGTTCGGTCGAGAAAAACCCAAAGATGAGAAGACTCTTCTTTACCAAAACACGTCAGTGTGGGGACTGAGTGCTTGCTGCGGGGGAATCGGAGCGCTCCAGCTTGATCCCTCCGTCGACTTGAGTCGAGGAAATGGAGGATGGAAGCACAGAGCTCTTGGCCTCCAGGGAGGAGGCAGACGAGGGAAGAGATACGACTATGTACTTCTGCATTGGCCGGGGAGCCGTGAGTCCAGAACCGCTGCTGGACTCCAGTTTTACCAAGGGCTGCAGTGTGGAAGTCGCACTGGGAACAGTGCTGGTTACTGGTGAGGCTGACTGGGAGGAGCTGAGGGTGATGACCTAAACGAAAGGCCAAAAGAAAAGTTTACTACCATATAGTGGTAGTTGATTTTAAAATGGAAAGATGCAAGTAACGTTAGCTAGTGACATTTTTGTTGCAGCATTTATGTCAGACTTCCAGCAGATTTTTTATTTTAAAGTTCTATAGTTCCCCAAAGTGTCGTTTCAAAGGTTTTGTTCAAATTTAAACAAAAAACAGACTTTTGACAGATATGGAAAAACCACAAACTGTAAAGAAAAGAAATGGATAGACAGGTGAACGGACAAATGACTAGAAGGACGGACAAATGAACGGACGTCTGAAAAGATCAGGTGCCAGAACAAAAATCAGACGGACAGACGGAGGAATGATGGATCAGCTGATGCAACGATTAATGATTAGAGAAACCCTATTTACACAAAGGCACCAGAGAAAAAGGAAAAAGCAGAAAAACTTTAAATCAGATTCTACCTTTAGGAAAAATTCCCATGGACAGAGTTCCTGGTTATTGGTCCTCTAACTAAACTAAAACTGAAAAAATAATTACCTGCTGGGTTGAGGCAGCTCCCGCACTGGTTCCCATCACGATGTACTTTGTTGCCGGTGGCGACGGCTGAGACGGAGTACCGGGTCTTGGGGACATGAGGGTGAGGGAGCTCGGGACCTTAATGATGCTGGGAGTGCGAGGTCCACCTGATCCACTCAACCCACTTTGTGAGACCGAAAGCGTGGAACGAGGCTGCAAGAACATTTCAGCACATACGAATAAACATCATGCTACAGTTAGGACGGCTCATCGTAACGGATTCTGAGTGTAAATCTAAATTAGATCATTGCCACTAGCTTTATTTCCAGAAATCGATTCGCCTCCGTTTGTGTGTTTCTGACCTGTGTGATTGTTAAGGTGGTCCGGTTGACTTGCTGAGCTTGCAGCGCCGCTTGAGTTCTGGCCTTCATTGCATGAGAACACAGCATGGGCCCGAGGTAGCCGTAGTCCGTCCGGTATTGCTCCACGTTGTCCGGCTGAGGCCGTACTTTGGCGATGACGCTGGCGCAGTGTTTCTTTGAAAAATAACAGAAACTTATGAGCTAAACTTTCAAATCAAAGGTGTAGACGTGTTATGTTTTCAGTGTGGGGAAATACGTTATGGAGCAAACGGAAAAGGAAACCGGTCTTTACCAGAAGGAGGCTCTGAACGTGTTCAGCTCCTATCCTGTCGATGTTGGACACTACAGGCCCGTCCATCACTGCCTTGATGCGAGCGCCTTCTACAGCGAGCCGAGGAAGGATCAGCGTCTTTATCACCTACGAAAAGCAACAAACGTCAGAGTCGTGACAGAAGGCAGGAAAAACTAAACTCAAGTTTTATTTAGACAGACAAGAAGTTCACTTTAAGCATGTTTTGTGTTTATTTATAACATTCCTTACATCATCTTCATCATCTAAACAAAAATCTACAATCTGCAAATCTTGAGGTCTGAACAAACTGCAACAAGATGGAGATAGTAAAATATTTAAACAAAATTCATGAAAAAAGGATTTTAAAAAGATTTCAATTCTATTTTCATATAGTTTGGTAAATAAGAAAATTAGATCGAACTTACATCAGCCCCCAGTTCGGCGAGCCCTGCGATGGAGCCGTAACGCGTCGTCCACTGGGTTTTGTCATCCAACAAACTCTGTAGGAAAAAAACAAACAATAAAAATCTGAAATTTGATTTAATGTGAGAAAACTGGAAACATGATACAACTGGAAAATATGAAGACATCTGGAGAATCCAACATAGCAGTGTTTGGTACACCCGTTTGTTTAACTAGCTGTCAAAAACCTACTCTTCTTAATTAAAGAGTAGGTTTATGCAAAAGGCATAAATTCTGTCAGAGGAAAACAAAATAAATGGAGTTGAACCAGATAAATCACCTTGGTGAGAGTTTTGGTAATACGGGATTGGATGTTATTGGTGGTTGTGCTGAACGTTTTACAGCTCTGGGCCATCAGACGAGCCGCAAAGTCTCGTAGAGCCCAGTGGTTGTCGACATCTGGCCGTAAACAGAGCTGCTTGCTCACAATGCAGGTGACCACCGCCGGGATCAGCTCATGCAGCTAAAGACAACAACACAATGCATCGCTCTGCATCAAAACAGTAACTATTTCTCTTAAATTATACATCTTATATTTCGTTTGTTTTCTATACTCACGTATTTTTCCAGATACAAAGTGGGGTTGTCCATTAGAGCTTTGACCATCCGCATGAGGTAAATCAGTAAAGCCAAGTTATTTTGCACCACATTTACACGAACCTTTGGAGAGAGAATAAAGTCAGCAAAATGTGTGCGGGTGTTGCATCTGATATAAAATGTTACGGAACTACAGAGGCACTGATCTCACTGGCAAAATAATAAACAAAAACGTGTCGGTTTTTCATTGATTCATGGAAAAATTACAGTCATTAAAAACTAAAATGCTCCCATATTTGCTCTACAAACCCACCAAACCACATTTGCTTTGTTAACCTCTAAAAAGTGTATCAGAAATATCAGATACAAGATACACACATTTGATTATACACTTAAATTAGGAGAATCTTGTAATTCCTTCATTTTCTGCTGGATAAAAAATTTCCTACAGCTTCTTTTTCCTCTATTGTGTCTTATATTACAAAATGAGGCAGAGCTGGTCAAACTCAGAAATGACTTACTGGTTCATCTCTATTCAGAAAATTAGAAATAGTTGGGAGACATGCTTACTCCTTCAGAAATGAACGTGCTGAATCTTGGGAGCATCTGATAGAGTCCAGGATCGGTAGCAATACTCTGTAATGCTTCCTGTGAGAAGAAAAAAAGAGGCTTACAACCTTCCACAACCACAGAGGTGAGGAAGATATGAGTTGGCATTTACAGCAATTAACAGTCAATGCATTATAAGCCTGACGGGTCACCAGGCTTTACTTGTGCCCCCACCAGGTTAAGCACTGCTTATTTGCTGAAGTCTTTTTAAAATGTTTGCATCTTTTAAGTCTTTATAGTTGGTGTTGAGCAATTAATCTTCAACTTTTAAATAACACATAATTATCAAGTCATATTTTCAAATTTCCTGTCAACTTTAAACATTTTTTAACTCAAAAACATGACGTCCGCTGGATGAATGACTTCCCCAGCACCCAACTACCAACCCTAGCAAGTTTTCTGTGGAAACTTTGAATTAAAATAATGATTTATTACCCCTGCATACTGGAAAAACAGTAAAACTTACGGCTCGTTTTGCTTCGCAGGAGCCAACACACGCCTCTGTGATTTCCTTGTAGTAGAGTTGCTGCTCTACAGAAAGCTCATGGGTGCTGCGTGGTTTCAACCTGATTAGACCCTTCTCCTTTCCTATGAAAAGGACAAAATCTGGAGATTCAATGGAGAGCATTCATAATAATAATAATAAAAAACAAAACAGAACAATTCGATGTAGAAATGGTGATAAAATGTGTGGTATAATAATATAAAACGGGAAAGGGCACAAAAATATTTTTAAAGAAGTTCCTCCAAAACAAAAAGAGTAATACTGACCTTTGTTATCAGGAGCTGGTGTGTTCTGACCTTTGCCTTGAATTCCACCTTTCTCCTCCTGACCAGGCTTGACCACTTTGAGCGGTTCTGTTGATTCAGCTTTCTGTTGCTCTTTTGATGCTGAAAAGGAACTAAAGTTATGACCAAGTTCTCATTTAAGACAAAATAAATTAATAAATCACAATTCCCAGTTTTAAGATATTGAAAATAAATGTTAAACCTGACTAACCTGGCGGTGGGTTTTCTGGAATTGACGGCTGAACTCCTTCGATACTTAACCAGTGTGCTGTTAGGAAACGAAGATCGATCGTAAACTAATTCACAAGCCACTCAAAACACCTAAAGCAGAGAAAAGCAGCTTGTACTCTTGATAATCTGTGTACCTTTGAGAGAAACATCTAAAGGAACCCTTGGAAGAGGCGTGTTTATAATGTCGCTGAGGTCGACCTCCTTCTCCTCGTAGAAATGAAGTTCTCTTCCACCGCCACTCGCAAAGCGGAAAGGGATAAACTCCTGCGACTGAAACCCGTACAGGGGCTAACAGCACAGAGAGCAACATGGAAAACATCAGTAAAATACCCAAACATGACACAGCAAAACTGTCCTGCTTCTCTTCTAAAACACCCCTTACCTCCACGTTTTTTAGTTTCAGGGCATTGTCTATGTCACTGGTGGTTAGTTTGCGTCTCTTCCCGTGATGCATGAACTTTAGAGCGTCCTGTGGAGAAGAAGAAGAAAACGTATCATCGCCAAGATATTTGAGATTTTTATTTCAGACTCAGACACAAAAATAGCTTTAATAAATTACCTGTGCAATTTCCTTGATTCTGTAGCTGACCTCTTCGCTAAGGGCCACACAGCTTTCCTCCTGTAGCTGCCCCACTCCCACTGACTCGGCCATGGCCTTCATGGACTCTGTGGGCAGGCTGACCGAACATTGCTTCTGCCGACGTTCCTCCGCCATGACTGGGAAACAAAGCAGGACATCAGCCCATTAATATTAGTGGGTTTTTTTCCCATATCATTGTGGGCGAATGAATATTTTTCAGCTTATTTTTAAGACGTTGTGTAAACAGCGTATTGCCTTTCACTGTGGTTCTGAGTCCTGTTAGAGTCAACGGACACTAACAAAGTTTTACCAACAGCCCACAGAGTTCAAACCAGAACATTTTTTTGAAAACATCAAAGCAGGTACAAAATGTTCCCTGACAGGTAAAAACTGCTTCATGCTTGGTACAAAACATTCCTTGGCAGAAGACTCCTTTTTTTTTGGACCCTAGAAAGTTGATCACAAAATGACAAAAGCTACAAAAGAACAGAGCTACAGAATGACCAAGGGGGAAAATAACAACCATGAAATATTATTTCTTCTTAATGTTAATCAAAAAATGACAGAGAAATATAATCAGCCTTAAGGCCACGTTGTAAGAGTGTATACATGTCAATATAGTAATAACTGACAGAAATATGAGACAGGATAAGGTCTCAAGTAGAAGTGACAGAGTTGGATTAAACAACAAAAAAACACTTTAAACTACACTGACAGTTTGTCTTGTGCTTTCCAAAGGTCAGAAACAAAACTAAAAACAAGAATAAAGTTTGATAGGTGCAGAATTACCCTTTAAGAAGCATTACTAGAAACTGTTTCCTTTTCATCAACACACCATTACAAAGTGCAATGAAACTTTGAGACAACCACGATACTGGAAAGCGGTCTAACAGGTCCCTTCGCTATTTTGTATATTTTATTTGTATTTTAAAATGGAGCATTGTTCGCTGATCAAGTGTCAGTTCTTAACCACCAGGCACAAGTTTTACACCTGCTTTGACAACTTCACTGTCTTTACTCATTGTCTATTGAAAGGAAATATGCAACTCAATATCTACTAGCAGCAAATATTTAGTTATTTTAGTTTGATCAGGTGTATTTATTTCACTAGACTAACAGCCCAAAATGGATGGAAGAAAGTAAAGTATGTTTTCAGAAAATGATATACATTTTAATATAGTATATATGTAAGGTTTTAGCATCTACATTAATTCATTTTCTCCATAATTTATGAACATACTTGACTACAAAGAACATTAAAAAGAAATTCAGTCGGTTAAGTATGTGAGTAGAAGTAGAAGAAATGAAACTGAAATAAGAAAACACAAAATGACAATTTGTAAGACATGAAAGGCAGTACAAATGTGCAGAGATACAAACAACAATCTGTTTTAAAACGTTTCAATGAATCAGAATATTGTTTGTCAGTAATTCAATTCAAAATGTGAAACTAATATTTATACACTCATATTACAAAAAGCATTATAAGTAAAATATCTATTTCTGTTGATCTATATGGCTATGACTTCCAGCTGAAAAAAGTACAAATCACAAGGTAACATTTCCATATTTAGTTTTCTTTTTCTCTTATATGTAATTATCAATATTTTTTCCCACTTTGTGCAATACATATGCAAGTTTTCACTGAATAACTGAAATAAACTTTTTGATGATACTCTAATTTATGAAATCCTCTTGTTGATTGTGAATTATGAGTGGCAAAATAAAACTGAAAAATAAGTACTAAATAAAAATATATATTTTATTTGTTAGAAACATTTTTTAATTGAATTATTCGGATTGTGTTCGTACAGTGCAGCGATATAAGCAAATCAGTGCTACACATGCAACCTGCAGGGTGTCCAAATAAAGAAAATGAAGGAGGCTTTATTCAAAGAACAAGAAACTATACATTTCCATAAGATATATGCGCTATTTCAAAGCTGGATGACACTTTCATTTCAGCAAGGAAGAAATTATTTAACACGATTTCACCAGTCGTTTTGCTATCAAAGCAACAAACACACAGTTGCACCTTTAAATGCCATTTAGCAAGAGATAAAATAAGATCAAACTTAAAGCATTTTTTCTCTTGGTGGTTATATTAAATTTACTAGTATATGTAAACACTAGTGTGCTTCATATTGAGCGGGTCAGGGACTCTGACGGAACAAGTAGTAACCGCCAAGTTCCGCCAAACATAAGCATGCAGTAAAATACTTCAATTTTATCACAAGAAAACGAATTGTCCTAGCTTTAAAGCTCATGACGAGTTTTTAATCAACTAATACTTACGCTTAAAATATGCTTGTTAGCTTCTATGCTAATAGCGTAGCTACCGTTGACATTATTACCTGTGAAGTTTTCCTTTCCCGTTCGAGTTCACTCGGGATTTTAAACAAACAAATGATATCAAAATTTATAAAAATGACAATGGCGCGAAGCTATTTCTTCTCTGGTATTATCCATTACTGGTTGTTAACGGCTGACTTGATCACAGACTGCAAGCTGGGACATCCGCTCATGAATTAGCGCTATGTTCTATCGCCATTTTGAGTCACGTTCCAGTTCAGAGATCGCGAGATTACAACTGACAGCTACATTAAGTGGTGTTCTGTTTAAAAGTAAATACGAAAACTAAGCTTGCACTTTGAATTGTAAATTGCGCGTATATATCAAGAAATAAATCATTTTAAGGGTCTAATATTAGAATTTATAAGTTTTACCATGAAAACCCGTGTTAAGCCTTTACAGAACAACCCGTTCTCCAAACGGAACTATTGTTATTACTACGTTCATAGGGGGAGCATTATTGTGTAACTACGGAGGAGAAGGTAAGGAACGTGCAAGGACATTGCGAGAAACAAACATGTATAGATTTTTATCCCGGACCGTTTGTACGGCACGAAACCACTCACTTTGTGTCTACGAGGGCCATGTGTTTTCAACCAAATACGACAACGTTTCTAGGTGAGTTTACTTTGCCAAATAAATGGTATGAGCGCAATATATGCTCGTAACAAATGACTACAGGTCTTCGGTGTAATGTGATCGGGTCACACAACAGCTTTACGTTTTACGTAACCTAACATTTATTTCCCATGGGGTACGTACATAATATTAGCTGTTAGCTTGGTTAACCTGTGCGGATGGGGCGGAGCTTATTGATTGACATGTTAGCCAGGCATGCCAATCAATAAATAACTTGCAAAATTTTTAAAAGGTTCGATGGTGGTTCGATTCACTTTCCTCAATTTAAGTTGAAACGTTTAAAAAGGCTGCTGTCCAAAATCACAAAGCGACAGTTAGTAGATGTCTTTAATTATTACTATTAAGTTCAACAATTTCTACTTTCTAATGGTAGACGCGGTTAAAATAGACCTTTTGAAACAGTTTTATTTTGGTGACCATGGAAAAAAAGGTTTGATATTCACCAGCCAGGACATTAAAACTTGAGCACAAGTGGATCCTCCAAACAGTCAATGACCCATATTGCCAAATTAGTTGCACAGTAGTTTTGTGAAATTGCATTCTTGCGTAACACTTTTTAGTATTGAATATTATTTGGGTATCCTTTTACTTTCTGCAATTTTAATTTTTGCTTCCCATCTCATGCAGGGTATTAACTGGAGTTGGAGGGAACCCTCTCAGCACATGCTCAGTGAGATGCTGTGAAAAGAAAGACAATGCAATCCCCTCTAATCAAGATGAGGCAACGAATGTAGACACTCAAGCAAAGATTACCCAACTACAGGAGGAGACGGAGGAGGCGAAGGCAACTGATGGAGATGGCACGCAACAGCACGGCAATGTTAAAGGTGAACAGGTCTTGTCAAAGCCACCACAAGTAAACACTGATGGAGCTAAAAGTGGGAAGGAGAGTCTTTTGGACCTCCTTGGAGCCATGAAGGTTGAAGTTACCAGTAAGAAAAGGCTCAAAAGCCTGAAGCCGAAGCAAAGTCTTGACTCGGCTGCAGCAACGGAGAGCACGTCGAGTATGTTTCAAAAGGCAACAGTGCAAGCTTCAGCACAGAGGTAGGAAACCTTGGAGTTATTTTTAGCACCTTGCAGAAGTAATCATATTCCGCTAAAGCCACATTACAGCCATAACTTGTTATGTGTTTTTGTTGGGATTTATGTGAGAGATCAACAAACTATGCTTGTGGAAGCATACCTAAAAAGCGTGACCCAAGTCGTATTGTATTTGTCTAGCACACGCAGTCCTAGTAAAATACATTGACGTAAAGTTGTGTAGTGATAAAATGTGGAAAAGTTTAATTACTATAACCAAATTTTTATCATATAACATTTATTTTGCTTCAATGTTGAGTGTTTTCATTCCAAGTTCACAGGATGATGTAATTACACAGTCCATCTATCCATTACACAGTCATTTCAGTTAACCTGCAGAAACTGACCTGCAGTTCCTGGAACTTTTCTAAGGTTTTTGTTTCCATTTTGTATTTTTAGTGAAGCATTGGATCCTGATCTGGTCGCAGCAGCATCTGCTGCAGCCTCCACTCTCCCTAATCGCAGCAATGCAGAGACAGAGCTGCTGAAACAGCTGAGGCAGCGCAAACTTCTCACAGAAGCTCAGAAAAAAGGCGACATCAACAAACTTGGGTATGTCACCTGCATATAGGCACATTAATATATGCTTTTAACACAGTGGTTCTTAACCTTTTTTGAGATACCGAACCCCCCAGTTGCATATGCGCATTCACTGAACCCTTCTTATTATTCCAACCCCCCAACCACCACACAAAATACTTTGCGGTATTCTGATTTAGTAATGTAATTATATTAGCTGTGTTGCCACCCCAACGCCACCAGAGGCAGTAGCAACCCCAAAAAGATTTGACTAAGGAGCAGATTTAGACTACAGAATTTGGTAGAAACTGAGCTTTGCTGAATTAAATAAAGACAGAAGTTCAAATCCCTGCTGAAAGTGGAGCTCCTTCAATCAGGGCTCCTCCGCAGCACTGATTGGCTAAGCAATGTAACGTGATCCTCTGCAGCAAGTGATGGCAAAGCTGGGCGTCATCATGACTTTACACAAGTGGGTCTTTACCTCCGCGGCAGAGGCTCCGCTGAACCCCAGAGACCGACTCATCGAACCCCTGGGGTTCGATCCAACCCAGGTTAAGAACCACTGCTTTAACAGTAATGTGTTAGTTCATCCTTAATGAGAGCTCTCTCTAAATTCCCCAAAACAATATCTGAGTGTGCATCACATGCACACATGCAGGGTGTTTTCCATCAAGTGCTTGCTGAGCCACAGTTATTTGTATTTCCACCAAAGTAAACTCTGACTTTGCCAGCCAAAACCAATAGCTATCCTTGGAGCGGTGGACAGCAGGACCAGAGGAAAGAACAACTTTAGTCAGAAGCTGGGAGGGCGGGTTACGGGGAACAGCAGCATAATTTTGTTTTTAATTTGTGAAATTAAAACAAAAACAGTGCAACAATAATAAAATGCTTGACAGCATCAGAATAACACTATCTGACTGCCTCTTGTGTTCCACTAAGTTTATTTTGATATTCCTCTTCACATTCTTTAAGCAGGTCAGTTATTTTCCTATGAATCCTTTGACGATATTTCCAGCTCAGTCCTTTGACACTGTCAGTCTTTTAATATCAGCAGATAGTTTTGATGAATCTTTGCATTTTAAAGAATGGTAGCAGACTTAATTTATTTATATTTACTAAGCACTATGTTGTGATACTTCCTCAGAGTTCTTTTAGCTGACATGAAAGTAGGAAAGAGGTCCGGTCGGCAGAATACCTGGCCTACTGATCAGATCCGATTTGACGATGATGGACAAGGATACGTACGTGACAGAGGAATTACCAGTGAGCTGGCCAATGTTCGGAAAAGGTAAGCACATTCATAACATTGTCAGTTAAATAATAATAGGAATAAAGCGAGCGCGTGTTGTTGTTTTTATATATATGTTATATATTTCTAGGAGGAATATTTTCCCAGCAAAAAGACTTAATATCTTCTCTCAAACCACTGATGAACAGGGAGATGAATCAGCACTTGGTAATAACTTTTCATATAAATTTCTCTATTTTTATCTCTTACACCATTAGTGCATCTAATATAGAAATTACGTGCAGTAGAACAGCTCAGGTATCCAAACTTGACCGTTGCTGGACAAGTCAATAAGCCATCCTGCTACAACTCAGTGTTATAGAAAGAGCATTCCGGGAGTAATAAACTTTTGTTATTTTGTGGGACATTGCTCATAACACTAATGTTATATCTCCAGCTAAACCGACCCTGTGGGACATAGAGTTCGCCAATGAGTTATCTCTGTTAACCAACCAAAAGCCACGTAACGGGTTTGAGGAAATGATCCAGTGGACCAGAGAGGGAAAACTGTGGGAGTACCCGATTAACAATGAAATCGGTGAGTGACAGAATACTTATACGTCTTGATTAATTAATTTTTTTCATTTTACAACCACAAACTGCATTCAGACCAACACAAAGAAGTGCACAACTTTGAGTTGGAACAAAACTGAGAGCTAATTTTCAAATAAATGGGTAAATGGTTTCAACACTCTTTAAACTTGGACAGGGCACTGTAGCTGGAAATTATGAGAACAGAAGCTTGGAGTACATCCCTCTCTAGAGGAGTGTTAAGCTTTCATGTCCAATTGTAATTTGTGGCTGTAAAGTGACAAAATCAGAAAAAAGATCAAACAGATAAGATATTGTTTTCCATTCACTGTGATGTTGTAATTTCTTTCTGTGTTAGGGCTTGAAGATGAAGCCAGTGTCCCGTTCCATGAGCACGTCTTCTTAGAGAAACACTTAGAGGACGGCTTCCCCCGTCAGGGGCCTGTGCGTCACTTCATGGAGCTGGTTGTGGCTGGTCTGGCTAAAAACCCCTACTTGACCGTTGAGCAGAAGAAGGAGCACATTTCCTGGTTTAGAGACTATTTTCATCAAAAGGAGGAGGTTCTTAATGAAGCTGATGTGTACTTAAACTAAACCCAGGAGGGTTAAAGACGTTTCCCATATTTGCTGGACATAAACGTACAAAAATGGGACATCATTTTTCTCAGCAGGGCTTTGCTGCCTTGTGTACATTCACAGGTTCTAAACAAAAAGATACAAGTTTTCCCTCTGAAGAGCAGTTGGTGTGGATCCATACAACTTATTTTGATATCCTATTAAAATATGTCATGAAACTACATTGTGTTTTCTTTGTGGAAGGACAAGAGTGGTAGTCTTTCTTTTGGGAAGCTGACAGTCAGTAATTTATCTCCACCAGCCTTTGTTCAGTCTCCATGGTAACCAGATTTTACACTGGCTGATGTCAAATATTGAACCTGATATTTTTAACACATTTTTTTTGGAAAAGAATAAGATTGTTAATTCAGACAGTTATAACCATCTATCAAACTCTGATATCAGTCTGATCAAAGTTTTGTCAGCTCTGAGATATTTTGAGGGTTTATTTGCAGGTCACCAGACTTTGACTAGGCCGGGTGCTCTTCATTTTGTTCTCAGCTAGTCAATGGCAGATTCACTGATGTAATTTTGATTGTCGTTGTGCAGGATCTGATCAGTTACTAGTCTTTAGAGTTTACAAGTCCAACAGGTTTAACATAGTGACACAATTGAAAAGACTACAGATTTGAGATACTTTTTTCAAATCTCTGTCCTAGTTTTTGATTGTCCGGTGACAGGGAGTACTCAGCAACGACTGATATCCTCAATGGAGTTTCGGAGATCTTTTTAAAGAACATGCTGAGGTAAATATTTTTGTATTTTCTAAGTGTCTGAGTTCACACTGACCTCTAGAAGCGTGATTAATAATGTTTTTCCAGATCTTTGGTCCAAACCTGAAACCTGTGTGCCTGTACTCTGGGCCTCAGCTTACAGTAAGAACATTATTAGACCTTGAACCTTGTATTCTTTGTACAGGAAGTGCTTTTTAGAGTTAAACAAGCTCGCAACAATATGCCTCATAGATTCCTTCTGCACTAAAAACACTTTACTCCATCTATTGTCCGACAAAGTGGTGCATGACAGGTTGATGTTTAAAAGTACCCCATTTCCACTTTTTGTTCACGTTTCCTCAAACTGCGTGATAGGCATGATAGGATGTTGGCACCAGCGCCTCATTTCTGTTTGTGCGCCCTGTGTAATGTAAGAAAAGGGTTTGCGTTGAATGGGTTCAGAGATTGGCCACTAGATGGCGATACTGACAGGTCATCCTGTTCCTACAAACTAACCTCTAAATGTGCCATATTAAAGAAAAAATGTTTTTGTCTAAGTAAGAATTTACATCCAAGTAAAAATGTTTAGTATTTTTTTCTTTCATATGGTCAAATTATCTTTTGATATCGATATAAGCTGTTATTTTGTTGATTTCCTCGAAATCATTGTGAATAAAACTGGGTTACCTCTTCAAAAAGTACAACTGTTGACATTCAACTGAAGTGGACAGAAATAATTGAAAGGCTTTTTCATGCGTGTTTGTTTAATTTAAGTGCAATTATATTCAAGACTAATTCAACACCGAATAGAGATATTACTAGTTCGCTGAAGACTAATGAAACCTTTTGACGTTTTGTATTGTTCCAGCCGTCTGTAGGTTTAGATTTGGCCTGCTGGATAGTAAGCGTTTGCCCTGAATTTAGTTTTGGCAGTTTCCCATTAATTCTGACCGACCTCCCTGGCCTAGCAAAGGAAAAATATCCCCACAGCATGATACTGTCCCTACCATGTTTCTCAGTAGGGATGGTAGTTTTCTGTTGCACATAGTATTTTGTATGTTGGAATAATTTCTCATCTGACCAGAAGTCCTTCTTCCAGTTGTTTGGTGTTTCAGCTCTACAATTAGGTTTACATGACTTTTGTTAAACCACAGACTTCTTTTTGTGACGATAAAAGCAAAATTTGTAGTACAGGATGAATGTCTGCTGAGACATGATCTCACTGTGATCTCACTTATAGCTGCTGTGGAGCTATAATGGGCATAATGGTTGATTCTGTTTTTATTGGTCTCATAGTCTTATAAATGTCAGAAGATGGGTTAAAAGTGCTCCATGACATGTTAAAAAGTTTAGATTTTTTAATAACCCAACTCCACCTTAATTGTCTACACATTTGTTTCCCTGATCTGTCTGCCATGTTGCTGGCTCTTCATGATGCTTTGTTCACTAATTTTCTCTTACGATCATCTGTGACTTTATAAACACCTGGATTCAAACTGAGATTTTGTTTTCAGATGAGTTCTAAAGATTGTGCAATCAGCGTAAAAGTGTTGTGAAGAGCCATTTTACAATTATGTCTTGCTTTGTGTCAGATGACATAAATACATTTTTGTGCCTGTAAAGTGACGTGTTTGAAAGGTGCTGTAGCTGTACAGCAGCGTATATTTGCCATGCGAGTTCTTTCATTGATTTTTAACGCAGCAATGCATTTTTTGTAGAATGAAATTCAAAAATGGGAATCTGAAACTTCAGAAACCTCAAAATTTCCACGAGTTTTAAAAAGTCTATAAATGCGTCTCCAAATAGCTCAGATTTGGAAACGCATTGAAAATGGAAATGAACTAACCCCCACTTTATTACATGGTTCAAAAAAAAAAAATATTTACGTCTCAAATTTATAAATCTTAAAACAAAGGTCCGACACAATCACCATAAGAACGCGGCTCAAGTTGCGGAGCTGTAAATTTCGAGCCTGCGAGCGGACCGTGAACGCATCACCAAACTCTTCTGCCAGACTACTTGTTAATCGTGACAGAGCGGCAGAGTTCAGTTACCGACGCAGGAAGGTGTGAACGTCAGTCAAAACCCAGCGCGATATCTTGGTCGGATAAACTGGACACTTCTGTTCACTTCTGTGGTTCCACCAGTGGACGCAGCAGCCACGTTTCAATTTCTAAGTCCCACTTCCCCCCCTCCTTTTTCTAGACTTTTATATGCCAGCGTTGATGTGAAGGGCAGCACCGGTGTGACCCAGACATGGCCGAGGCGCCCCCATCACAGGTACAGCCTGTCGACATCGACCCGGACTTTGAGCCCCTGCCCCGCCCGCGCTCCTGCACTTGGCCCCTGCACCGCCCGGAGCTCGTGGACCCGGCCGGGTCCAACACATCCTCCCCGGCGCCGTCGGTGCAGCAGGAGCCCGGAGGAAACGCGGAGTTCATCAGCAGCCTCGGGTTGTTGGAAGAGAACTATGAAGAATACGCAGAGGATAAAACGCACTGCCATGTTTTTCACCACCAACATCATCATCATCATCATCTGCAGCAGCAGCAGCAGCAGCAGCTGCCGGGTCCCCAGCTGCCGCCTCAGCAGCAGCAGGTGTCTCCTTCAGGGGTCCCAGCCTTGGGCTCAGCCTCCGGTCAGAGGAAGATCAGCTCGTCCCGTCGCAACGCCTGGGGCAACATGTCCTACGCTGACCTCATCACCAAAGCCATAGACAGCTCACCCGAGAAGAGGCTGACCCTGTCTCAGATCTACGACTGGATGGTGAAGAGTGTGCCCTACTTCAAGGATAAGGGAGACAGCAACAGCTCTGCGGGCTGGAAGGTGAGATTATTACCGTGTGTGTGTGTGTGTGTGTGTGTGTGTGTGTGTGTGTGTGTGTGTGTGTGTGTGTGTGTGTGTGTGTGTGTGTGAGAGAGAGAACTGAGACTTTTTTTTTATGACGGACGAGCTTTAGTGATGCTGACCGCAGAAGTTTTAACAGGAGCGCATCTAGATTGATTATCAAAACCCATAAAAAAATCAGGCCACATTCAACTTTCTCACACATTAACGTATTTATTTGTATATTTGGTATTTTATGTGTTAGATCGTTAAAGTAGGGTGTAAATGAGAGGTAGACAGAATAAAGATTTTGAAACTGTAAATAGTTAAGTGTCATATATTTTGCCTTTAACCCCATTTACTTTGGGACCTCAAGGTAAAATCACCCAGCAGCTTTCAGAAAACTAAGTTTATCTGTTAAATTCAATCTGAGCTTTGTGAAGACCTCCGAGGTTTGGTTTGGAAAAAAAAGAGCAAATAGTATAAAGAAGCAGCTTGTTGCAGATGTGGAGGAGCTGCAGACATTCACTTCTCAGGTGGGAGGACAGGCGGTCTATTTGTTATGCTCTTCAGAAATGCAGCTTTTAAGGAAGAGCAGAAGAAAGCCATGAAGAAATCCAAAAGAGATCCCGTTGGAATTTTGCTTTTTGCCAGAATTGTACTTTTTGGTAGCAAAAAGCTCTGACAAAAATCATATCTACATGATATCCCCAGGGTGAAACCTGGTGGTAGCAGCATCATGCTGTCGAGACGCTTTTCTTCTGAAGTTGGTCAGAGTTGGTTAGGAGGAGGACTTGATGAAATCTGGATTCCACATGTATGGAAAACCCTCTGAAAAAACCTGGAAGGCAGACAAGTTAACATGTCTGCACAAACATCCATTTATTATTTTTTTTATACTGTCCCACCTGGTGAGGAAATTACTCAGCAATGATAACGAGATAGAAACGAACCAGCAGACGAAAGTCGAAGGTGGGCAAAAAAAAAAAAAGATGAGACAAGTTAAAGCCTGCAATCAAACCGTGAGTCAAATTTACGTTCTGGCCTCACAGCGCTTCCCGCAACCTTCTTGCAATCTAGTGAGATGTAATTTCAAAGCTGTCAGGAAATGCCTTTGGGAAACCTCAAGCAAATATAGTCCCCATTGTTTAGCACCCCCACGTGAAAAGCTTGATCGCATCTCATGCTATGACATATGGCTCCCTTATAGCTTCTTTCTCCTCCTTGTCTTAATCTGGACCTTTGTAGATGTAAAGGTGAACTGGCTGATGGGAATGTAGTTTTTTTAATCTTTTTTTTTGGTTTTGTTAGAAGTTCCCTTGGCAATAACAGGAGGCGATGCAAACAACTCAATCAGCGTTGTGGAGTGTGTCAGAGGGGAAGAGGCAGGGAAAAGGGGGGGATGCTGGGAACGACGTCAAACATCCTCCATTCCTGAGTTGTGCGCTCATATCTCTGTGTCCGTGTCTTCTAGAGTTTCCTCAGCGGATGCTAAAGCTTGGAAAAAGGGATCCCCGCTCTTAATCCCATGGCTTCCTTTTATTTCCTTGTAGCTTTGTGGTTTACTCTTCATCTCCACTGCATGTTTTTTCCCCCTCTTATCTACCAGTGAATAATTTTCTTAGTCCATAGAATGTTTTTCTTTGTATTTTCAAAAAAGAAAATAAATTTAACTTGAATCATGTTTTGCATCCCCTTAAAAAACTAATTAAAAGAATAAATCTGGAAGGGATTTTTTCTTTTGTTTTAAATCAAGAACAACCCCCTCCCCCAGCCTGTCTGTTTAATATCAAATCAACACATCTTTCTTTCAGTCTCTGCATTCCTGAATCTTGGCACTCCGACAGGCTTAGGAACCACAGGCTGATAGTTATTTTTGCACTTCCCTGTTAAAAAAACACTAAAGTCCCCCCACAATGAACTATGATGCATTTCCTGGTGAGTGGATGGAAAACAGGGCCATGTGTTAACATCTCCAAGCCGGCAAAACATGAGCACCACTGCTGGAAAAAACAAAGGGGATCAGATGGAGTGTGTAGCGCCTCGCATGTACGCTTTGAAGTCTTTCACATTTTTCACGTTTCATCCATAAATCCGCATGTATTTTATTGGGATTGTTCCTTTTGTTCTGCAACACAGTCTTTTGCATGTCAACCAAAAACTACATTTTTATTTATTCAAATATTATGCTACACATCTGTAATCTTGTTGGTAAATAGATTCATTTAGATTTTTGCACTTTAAATTAGTGGGACAACGGTAAAGGGTTGAGGTCCACGATAAGGAGATAGAATTGTATTAAATATTTTATTGTGATAATGATAAAGTTGTGATTAAAAAATCTATTTATTACTACTTTTTATTACACTGCACATCATTCATAGATCTGTAAACATACTACTTTTGAAAAATATTAACTTATGAAACAGGCTTCTTACGAAATTTTTAAGTACATATTTGAATTTACTGAGATGTGTTTTTTCTCTTGTACAAAAAATGGGCAAAATTGTAAAAATAACATTTAAAATAAAATAGTTTAGTTTTTTATTTAACAACATCAATTGGAATTTATCAAGATAAAAGCAAATTTGATAAATATTAAATGACATGATAAAAGCCCAGGCCTAATAAAGGGGAGGAGGTGTGGGAAGTGTGGGTGTGCCACACTTCCCAGATTCTTAAGATTAGAGAATGGTGAAAACATCCACTTCATATCCACTCCACAAATATGCAATATTACGAGGCACTGCGCATATTAAAACAAACGTGCTTTCAGGTCTTTTGTCCGTTTTATTCCGCGTCCCTTTTCTTTCACATACTGAAAGAAATCTCTGGCCTGCTGCGTCTCCCGATGAATCCGCTGTGGTGGCGGATGGAGGAAAGCCAGTGACCTCAGGGTGGGTGGAGGGCGTCAGGCTTTAGCCCCTGTGATTAACCCACTCTAAACTGGCGATGGGTGGAGCGCAGGACGAGGGCGATGCCGGTGCCTTTACAGCTTCCTGTCTCCCCCCCCCCCTCCTGTCATGGAGATTTCTTTGTTTTCCTTCTAAAAATTGCTGCGGCAGCTCAGCAATCGCGATACCTCTGCCACAAGCGACGGCCCCAGGGACCTCGCAGGGAGGCGGTGGAGGGGGTGGTGGACTTCCCCTGGGATGTCGGTGGCTCTGTGAGGTGCCCGGGTTCAGCGTGCAGCAGACGTTAAGCGCTTCACTGGTACTGTTTTTCTCAACGGACTGTGACGTTGATGGAAAAGGAAGTGGCACCCTTGAGTTCAACAGGCACACATTTGTTTTTAATCGAAGCATTTTATTTTTTTTCTACACGTAGTTCCTCAAACTTTTTTGTTTTATGCCGGTTTGGATCAGCAGCAGCAGCAGTAGGATAAGGATAAATCCCTACATGGATTTGGTGGCAGCTTGCAGAATGTGTTATGAAATGGTTTATCTCTCATCTGGCTAGGGTGTCAAGAAGGCCCCTGAACTACAGATCTGTGCTGTCTGGTGCCAAATATTTGCGTACACTCGCTGTGGAAACTAATGGCAGATAAGCCTGAAAGTATTTATTCAGGAAGAGGTGAGTTGCCCAGTGGAAAAGCTCCACTTTTTAACAACACCCCATACATAAACAAGCTACAGCTGATGAAAGCAGCTATTACTGGCTTTGCAAAGTTAGCAAAACCTGAACGGTGTTTTCAGTTCAAGGGAAAGCTGAAGCGCTGCGTGAATGGAAAATATTTGTGTATTTAAATTTACCTTCATAGCGAGTTTACTCTATGAATATACATTCCAGTAACAATAGCATTTCCACTACAACCACTGGTTTCGGTTTATTTTATTGGAATTTTATGTGATAGAATAACAAAAGTCAGAGAAGTGGAAAGACACAAATACGTAGCTACACATTAATAAAAAGCACCTTGAAAATTATGGCATGCTTTTGGTGTCAGCACATTTTTGTCTGATAGTCATAAATAAAATCCAATGCAGCTAATTGTAAGGTTTTCCCCAAGAAAACTTGCCGTCATTCATCCAGTGGCCCGTCGTGTTTTTGAGTTAGCGCTTGATAATTATGTGTAAATGGAAGATTAATATCTGAACAACTATAAAGTTTTAAAAATGCAAACATAAAACAAATTAATCAAATGAGTAAGCAATGCTTTGCCTGGTCGGGGCACAAGTAAAGCCTGGTGGCCCGCCAGGCTCATAATACACTGAGGGAAACCCTGCATTGCCTTTAGAGGTCAGCCAAGTAGTAAATAGAGTCCAGAGGCGTTTAAGGCAAGGTTATGACATAAAACAATATTCCACGTGTTAATGGAGAATATTGGAGAATATTGGGTGGGACAATCCATTAGATCCCAGCAATCCATTAGGTGGGACAATCCGTCGTTGACAGGCCAATATCTTTTAGCACAGAAGGTCAGCCATTGTCCAAAGAAAACAATAAGAATTCTTATTTTCAGTTTACCATAAGTTCTGTAGGGGGAAAAGCAAATATTTGGAAGAAGGTTCTCTGCTCAGATTAGACCAGGAACATGATGAAAGACCTGCACCACCCAACTGCACCATGAGTTATGGTAGTGGTTGCATCATGCTGTGGGGAAGGTAGTTGGAGTTGATGGATAGATGGAAGGAAAAACTGTAGCAGGCTGTAAAAGACACTGAGATGCTGATTCACTTTTTTCACACCAAAGTCGCACACAGCAGATTTTTATTTTTAAAAAAGTTTGCAAGCGATTCACTTTTTCCCCCTTCCACCACATAATTAAACTACGTCTGCACTACTTTGTGTTGGTCTGTCATATAAAACCCTTCTTAAGACCACCAACAAAACTATATCAACAACATAAACATATTAAAGCATATTTTTAAAAAAAGATAAGAACAGCTCTCAGTCTTGAAGACTTTTAAAGAGGAGTGAGTTTAACTTGGGATGAGGAAAAAGGAACAGTCAGCTGACTGGTTGACCAAACTCACTGTCTACACGTGTGAGTCAGAGGAATCTATGGTATGTGGATCTTTGCATTGTCCTCCAGCCTGTACGGGATAATAATCCCCTACTGTATTCTCTTTTTTTAGCAAAACAAATTTGGCCTTAAATGTACTGCAAAAAAAGAATCATTGAAATGCCTGGATCCAAGAGTTGTTTGGGTTTTGTGGCCCATTGTTACCAGGATTGTGGTCATGTCTTAAAGAAGATCTCCTTTGTCTGCTTTTCCTTTATCAGAAGTTGAATTCAGAATACAAAGCGCTTTGTTCTTTTATACCATTCGTCTGAGGAAACAGGTCACTCCTTTCAATGCTTGGTGTAAATGAAGCAGTCTGCTTTTGTCTGTGGAGTTGTCAGAAGGCTGCAGTGCTCTCTCGCTTCAGCAGCCTTTTTAATTTTTTTATTTTACCGCCCTGCAACAGACAACTCAGGTCCCACGCTTAAGCATCCGGGGTCAGAGGAGAGAAGTGGGGGTGGAGTGCACAGGAAGACTATGTCAGGAAGTGGCTTGTCCTTTCACTGTAATCATCACGTTTTGTGCTTTACTATTCTTTTATTTACGTTAGATTTCTGGAAACTTTGTAGTGACCGGTACATACTACAAGAGGACTCTGATCCAGCACATTTCCACCTTAAATCAATAGAGTACTGATGCAAAACATCAACCTTTTTACAAATTAGATTTATTTAAAATCTCTACACAGTCAAGCATCAATTTTACAGTTACAGACAATTGTTACTGTATCAGTAACATCTTAGTCCCTACCAACTTTTCCTACCAACACATAAGTTCTGAATACAGTCTACTTCTCTACTTCATTAATTCACTGGTACTTTGCATTTGAAACATTGTTCACAATTTCCTCATTTTCTAGATCTGCCGATTGGCAGTTTTTGGTCAAAAGCTGGAAAGTACATGATGCACGCATTGTTGACATAAAACAATAAAGGATTGGAAAAAAAGGCTTGATAGTCAATCAGCTGCCTGAGCTTAAAGTAAAAGGGAAGTGGCACATGTTTGTTTATCTTAGATCATTAGCTATCTATAGCGGTTGCAATGAGCAGTAAATTAAAATCACATGACAATTTAAAACTAGCTCAATAAGTCCCATTTGCGTGATTTATAGTCTTTTTCTTTTTGCTCTTTCTACCAAAAACTAGATGGCAAAAATCTTCAGTATGGTGCTTTGGTCTCAACTAGCCCTTTTTTGAAGTTCAGCTTTGTTTGTCATAATTCATTTTATTTGCTGTTTCTGTTGTTTTGGACACTTAAAATCCCTTCCAGTGTTAAAGATTCATAAGAATGCGAAGTGTGTTGATCTTTGAAAATGTTTTCTTGCATTTTATACCATTATTACTTGAAAATTGTTTCACAACAATATTATGGTTTATCACAATAACTTATTGGGCAATTTATTGTCCAACAAAATTACTTATCGTGTCAGGCCTACATATATCTATATCTATTTATGCACAGATTCATAACAACAGCTAACTACAGAAAATAGTCAGCTAGCTATTTTCTGTAGCTAAATAGCTACAGAAAATAGCTGTTTTGTGTTGTTATGAGTAATTAAGTAAAAGCCCCATCATATACACAAAACCAACTTCCTAATTTGAGAGGCTGCAGCTCTCCAGCAGTCCGTCCCTTGAGAGCTCCTCTGTCTTGTCTGTGGTTTGGTTCTGGTGTTCTGTAGCATGTTTGGATTAATTGCAAGTGAGGCCACTTTCACTGTGGTTGCACCTGTTGCTGCAACTGGGCCCTGTTTGTGTACTTATCCTGTGACCGTTACTGCAAGCCTCATGCTTCGCTACACAAGAAACAGCAGCTGTGTCACTTCGATTGTTTTGAAGTCCAGCGTGAGGAGTCCTTTCACGCAGGAGCAGCCGCCGCAGCTCCACTCCACAACATCTGATCGCAGATGATGCAGGGGTCACTGGGTGGCTTTGAGGTGAAAGAGCTCTGAGACTGAAATTGAAAGTAAAAATAAAAAAATAGTTTGAAATGATTACCAAATTAATATCCAAATAAAAATATGAAAATATGGAATAAATTAGTATTCATCCCCAAACTAAAGAACACTTTCTATCTCCACCTTTTGCCCAAGCTAAAACTGCAACTCCTTTGAGTAGTTTGCATGACTGGGGAAGTACAATGATAACTTAACTTTGGACAGTTTCCAAGAAGAAACTGAATAGAAATCTTATATCTTGGCACAGATTTTTAATTGGAAAATGTGGTGGACTTTGACCAAGTATTTTTGGACCCAAACCTCTCGACTCTTGTCCTGTTAGACCATAACTGAGGCAAGTAAGGCCATGCAGTGCTTTAGATGTTATCCTAAATTGTAAATTGGAAATAGGGCTGGACTTTGACTGGCTCATTATAACACATAAATGTACGTGGATCCAAACCACTGGGCCTTTGCAGGGTTTTTGTCCTGATTTAGTGATTCTCTGAGTTCTCTGAAGCCTCTAATGAGTCTTTCCCCAAAATTGCGTAGCAGTTGTCTCCATCCAACTTCCCTTCATCTCAAACCATCTCCCCCTACTCAAGAAAAGCATCTCTACAGCATCATTCTGCCTCCATTGTGTTGTATAGTTGTGATGAGGATTTTAAAGCTGATGTGCAGTTTTAATATTTTAGCACAAGTCCCATCTTGTATTTGGCCAAAAAGTAACATTTTGGTCTCAGGCCACCATGGTGACTTCTTCCTTCTAGTTGTGTCTACGACATGATTTAAAACATAAAGAGAGTTGGCTGCACAGTTTTTTGTTTAAGGGTTAACAGAGTAAAGGAGGCAGGACACATACAGAGACCGCACTTTTAAGATTTAAATTTGTTATTCAAACTGGGTTGCCTTTTTCCTTTGCTTCCTGTTGGTCAGTCACATAAAATCTAAATAAATCAGGTTGGAATTTAAGGCTCTAATCAGACAAACTTGGCGTACATTCAGGTAAATATTCCGCTCTGGGAACAGTGCATATCTCAAAGTCCATTAAAAATGAGGCCCACATGAATAGAAAGATGCGTAGCAACAATAAGGCAGGCCACCTCAGGTCAGGCTTTCATAACTTGTGTGCGCCGCTCCTGAATTAGTGGAGCAGTGAGGATGTCTTTTGTTCTCAGAGGGCTGAGGTGAGGTCTGTCAAGGACGAGGATTATCCCTGGCCAATGGAGCCCCTCTGAGATGTGCAGTCATGTAGCCCATGATCTACCGGGGCCACAGATCTTAGTCCTGGTTCAGCAAGACATGCCTCCTGGTTGATGGAATAAAGTCAGTGTGCAGACTGACTCTGTGCTGCAAGCTGCTGAGATCTCAGGTTCTCCAATGACTCATTTCCTGTCTTCAGTTGCAGATTGAGCTCATCTAAAAAGGGGGAAAAAAATGGAGAAAAGGTCACAAATACACCGAACAAACTTCAGAATTAGCTCTGCGTTTTGTGGCCGTGCAGAAAGCGAGAGCTCCACCTTTGGTGCGCGTTCAGCCTCCATGTGCAGGATGTCCTCTGACACAGGAAGCCTTATTTTTCAAAAAAAGGAGTCAGTGGAAGAGAAGGGGTGGGGTCGTCGGGGCTGCCACGGTGAGTCACAAAACAGGTCAGCGCGCCACACTTCGGACCACTCTCCTCCTTTCTGCGGCTTTTCCATGCAACCTGTTTGCACGCCTCAGTCAGCGCTGGGCCGAGGAACTCATGTTCAGCACAACGAACTCAGTGACCCCACTTCTGCAGGCTGAAAACATTCTGTGTCTTTTTCACCCTCCCTCACCATCTTCGCTGCGAACTCTGTAACCTCTCCTCACTCTGTAGAAATCCCCATTGTGCCTAATCCTCTGTAGGTGAATGTGTAGGTTGACGTTGAACGCCGTTCTTCAGGGATTAGTCTGAATTTAACAATGTTTAAACAAAGTTTTGATATTTTGCTAACGCATAATTGAAGGTTTTTTTTTTAAATCAGCAGATGTGGGTCATTAAGTTGACGAAAACCTCATGCAGGACCAAGATTTGAATAATCTGCCTTTAGGTTCGACTTTATCTCCATTCTTTTTGCATCCCTATTGAATGCTGTGGTTGAGGACATCTGGCTTTACTAAAGACTCACATGGTTATTTAGGGGAAATTCCCTGCTGGTACATGTTGTGTTGTATGTTAGTCTTTCATTACACCCACCGTCCAGAGCGTCAAGATTTCATATCGGGACCCTATTTTGTCTACAGTGGGCTGTGCTGCTTGCCTTTCACTCTTTCAACTCACTTTCTGAGTTTTGCCACAGGAGGATCATCTGAGTCATTTTCAGGGCTCCTAACATACCATTAGAGAAAAGGATTTAAATGTTGGCTTTAGTTGTGCAGATGCTCTGACAAAGACAAACGTGACCACATTCAAAGAAAGAGACAGAGTTGTTCCAGACTATTCCAAATTTGTGCCTTACCTGTCAAAGATTGACAAATATGATATGTGATTTGTATTGTAAGCTTAAAATTAGCTTCCTTTTTCCAGTTCACAGCAGAAGATAGAAGTGAGGGATAAGACATGTAAAACAAACATATGATTAAACCTACGGAAGAAGCTCATAATCATGAAATGGGAGGGGAAAGACAGAAAATGTTTTATTGTCAAAAATCAGAAATGTGTGGTGTGCATTTGTATGAAGCCAATTTAATCCTTAATCAAATCCACTGCAACCAATTTGCCGTTAGAAGTCACAAAATTGATGAAAGTCATGAGCAGGCATCTGGAGCAGAATAGGAAGAAAGCCATTGTTGAAAAGAAGTCATAAGATGTCTTTTACAATTTGCCTCAAGCTAATTCAGGGCAGAGCAAACATATTGATGAAGGTGCTCTGGCCAGATTATGCATATTTTAGCTTGCAAGCTTAAAATGTGCAGCAAAAATTTATTATTTCATGTAAAACCTAACATATTCCCACGATGAAACATGAGATATCAGCATTATGTGGAGGAAATTAATTTCTTTAGCTGTGAATCAGCGGTCTGTTGTCATTCAGTGTTACATCGATTTTTTTGTTAAGTTTTGCTTCGATCAACAAGTCTTCCACCAACTTCTCCTTTTCACATTGCAGCAGCAGGCACTTCAAAATGCTTTATCATCCTCCAAAGAAAATAAATACGTCATTTAGACAGGCAGTTTGTCACTCTTTGACCAAAAACTAAATATGAATTTCTTTACATCAGTCAATAATTTCCATGATCTTCATATTTTTTCTGTCCAGAACTCCATCCGACACAACCTGTCGCTGCACAGCCGCTTCGTGCGCATACAGAATGAAGGGACGGGGAAAAGCTCCTGGTGGATGCTGAATCCTGAAGGAGGAAAGAACGGAAAGTCGCCTCGGCGCAGAGCCGTCTCCATGGACAACAACAACAAATTTGTCAAGAGTAAAGGAAGAGCCACAAAGAAAAAGGTACGAGGTTTTTGACAAACAGCATAACTCGGTTATTAAGATGGCCGGTGGGAGGTTTTCATGCATTTTTCTGTCCTCAGATGTCTTTACAGGAAGGCGTGGAGGGGGAAGGAAGCAGCCCAGGCTCCCAGTATTCCAACTGGCTGGGAAGCCCAAACTCCCACAACAACGAGGACTTTGAAGCCTGGAGCTCTTTCAGAACCCGCACCAGCTCCGACGCCAGCACTCTGAGTGGACGCCGTTCTCCGTTTCCCTCTGAGCAGGAGGATCTCGTGGAGTCTGACGGACACATGCTGTTCCCCGCCGCGTCTGGGACCAAGATAACCTCCAGCCTTCCCAGCCTGTCCGAGGTGTCTGGATCCATGGGCCAACACGGCTCAGAAAGGGTCATGGAGAGCTTGCTGGATAACCTCCACCTACTGTCCCCTAAAGCCCCCCAGCACGGCTCGGACTCGCCGCGTTCCCCGAACACCGCCAGACTTCAGAGCGGCTCCTACGGCTCTCCTGGCCTGAGCCAGGACTACAGTAAGTGCATGTACAGCCAGGTGAGGCTGAACTCTCTGTCGCCTGTTCCCATGCAGACACTTCCGGAGAACAAGCCTGGCTTTGGAGGTTACGAGAACCAGTACATCTGTCCAGCAGGACTCCTCAAAGAGCTACTGACGGCCGACGCAGGCTCCAGTAGAGACATAATGCCTCCCAGTGACAGAAGGGTGTCTGACACTGGGAGGGTAAGTAGTCTCATGTCCGCTTACAGCAGTCACAACCATATAGCGAGTCATCCTGGTATTAAAATAATTACCCCTCCTCAGAGTCACCCAGGTCTACACGTAAACCCACAATCTATACATAGCCAAGGTCCTGCTCCCACAAGAGACTTGAATAGTTGCAACATGATACCCTTGGCTAGCCTGACTACTGTCTCAGGGGCTCCACTGAACAGGCTGAGGACTTGCATGCAGCCTCCGCAAGGACATCTAGCACACACTAATGACTTTCCAGCGAGCTACACCAACAGCTACAAGGAACTGAACTTGGTTCACCCTCACAGCCATCACCAGGAGCGGCTACCCAGCGACCTGGACAACATGCCCATCGAGAGGCTGGAATGTGACCTGGAGTCGGTCCTTCATGACACCCTGATGGACGGCGGGGCGCTAGACTTTAATTTTGACCCTGCAGCTGGGTTTCCCCAGAGAGTGAAGAGCACCTCACACAGCTGGGTGTCTGGTTAGGATTCGTCAGTGGAAGAAAAAGAGGACGAATTATTGCCACCTTGGATGGTAGCATGCAAGGGAAATGTGTAAATATAGAAATTGTTCTTCTCTAAGAACGATTAAGAAAAGCCTGCCTCTACTGTATAATATTTAAGACTAAAGCTGTATAATTAGCATCCTGTCTTAGAGATTAAAGCCATTATGAAATCAGATGTTGAACTTTTAGGAAGACATTGACTTGTGTACATTTTTTGTTCAAATTGAAAACATATAGTTTTTTTTACTGTAACATACAAAAAGTCTGAAAACCTTTCATTCTGACCACCACAGTGAGGTTTAGAGTGATCTGTTTAGCACAAACGTTCAAAATTTAAAGTTACATAAAAACATATTACTGAACTCTTTACAGGCTTTTTTTGACCAATGGATGATGGTGAAATTTAGCTATAAATCTTTAAAGGTTAAGGACTCAGATGTGTGTAGAGTATATTTAAAACGTTTTAGGACAATGGTAAAGTTCGTCTTAAATTTAGGGGAAATCACCAGAATATCAAAGACGAAAGAAATGGAGTTAAGCTGGATATTTTTACAATCTTTTCTGTACCAGTTAGGAAGATGTAACCCAACATCATTCTGCCCAGACACAATATTAAAGTGAAATGTTTCTGAATCCATAATCTCCTCCCTCAAGCTGCTGTCACACTGTTTCTTATTTTTCCATCGGGATGAAGGATGTAAATATTAGTGTGCTGCTGCATAAGCACAAAGTATGTTGCCTTTGCTGAGATTTCACTGTCTTATTATTTTTCTTCAGTGCCTAATAACGCCCTGACCATCTAGAGATGAAAGTCTGATTCACTGTACGCGGTCCATAAATGGTCAAATAAGCAGAAATACTGAAAAAGACATAAGTTAGAGCCTCCTCTAGTTGGCGCCACTTCCAGTTTGTCATACCGAATAGTAAATCTTCACCAGTGCAGACAGAGCTTCTGCACATCATGTCAGGTAATGATTAGGTAACATTATTATTGGCTCAGTACTGCAGAATATGTATTTTACACCAATAGATGCAAATAAAGTCAAAGGTTTATCGTTATAGGCGATGTAAGCTGCTGAAATGCAAGGCAGGTACAGAACAGGGGCAACAGAGTATTATGAGTGAGGAAGAGCAGTAAAGAGGAGTTGATGATTAGCTTAATGGTTTTGGTTTATGAGAACCTCCTGCAGCCAATCAACCAACCTTCATGGACCGAAACCAAGCTGGTTGCAAACATCTGAACTTTTTAGTGGCGTCTTTAACGTAAAATGCTTCCAGTGCTCTAGATGAAAATAAAAAAAAAACATCTTATTTTCCAGTGGAACGTCATAAAACAGGATATCTGAAATTAACCCACATTCTGAGTGAAGGTATTTATTGTTTATTTCATAATTATAGGTGATTCCCTCTTTGTGCTTTACTGGTGTGGAAATACATGTGAGTGTGCTGTGTGTGGAAAAGGGTGAATCGTATTAGATTTGCTTTTGTTGTTTTTCATTTATATCAAACTTTCTTCAACAAATGACATTACAGAAACAGAAGAAATGCCACCAGGTATGTATTATATTTTGAAGAAGTTGCATATATTTCAATCACTTGTGATTGTTTTTTTCTCTTGTGTGTAGTTATGTTTTATGCAGTAAATAATTGTTGTTTTGCCAGTAATGGTTTTCTTGTTAATAGATCATTTTAGACGAACTGTGGATTTAAAAGTAAAGGTGATTTTTTGTAAACTTGTTTCCACACGTTTTTTTTAATCAAACATTTTAATGTTTATCTAAAGAAAGGGAGATTTTAAAAAGACCAAAAAGGTGAAATGTTTGATTTATTCTCTCTGATGTGGTGAGAAAAATTGTTTATGACGGGAAGGTAGCATTCATAGAGTCTGACAAGGTTCAGTAACATTCAGTCAACATCATTGAGGACAGATTGTCGATTAAATGTTGTGCCAAACAGTTGCTGAAGTAAACCTGAACGTGAGTGCTTCTCTGTGCCTTCGCCGTCTCAGACATCAACTCTTCTACGAATTTGTTTATGAATTTTAAGAAACTTTCCTTCTAACTGAACTCCCACTGTTCAGTGCGCAGGTTGTAGGTCACTGACCTTCTGTAACATAGCTAAAGATGCATCACACCTGGTTGTTTACATATTTCAGTCTAAACTACAGAAATGCATATGTGAACCATCATACCTCAAAATGTTTTACCTCTTAAGTATTGAAGAGAATTTACTGCTGTTTTCCTCAATAAGTCGGTTTTTTACTTTGCACGCATTTTTGACTTATTGTGTTACATAATTACATGGTTTTCTGTCTTTTTTTTATTATTGATGAGTTTTAAGTTACATTTGAGCGAGGCATCATGTCAATATTTATTCTGCATATTGGATTATAGCCATCAACTTCTAAAATATATTATTATATTAACATTAAATATAATTTGGCTTGAAATCAGTAGTTCTGTTAAATATGAAACCGTTGAACAAATTGTGAGAAAACACAGTCATCAAGGTAAAGAAAGATTTTATGATGTTATCTTTACTTTATTTGGGTGCAATTAATGTAAACATTTTATTACCATAATCTCTATTGCAGTTTGTATTTATATCCTTCAGTACTTAAACTCCTCTTGATAATAAATGGAAAAATCAAATCTGTGTGTCTTTCTTTATCGCGCAACACTTTTGATGGTGTTTACGCTCTGTCTGTTTGCACCACTGCTTCCATAAAATGTGAAAGGAAATATTTTTATTTGCAGCCATCATTTCCTCTCGGGTCTGAAGTTATATTCATAAAGTCTTCGACCCGTCCGTCTTCCTAAACGTTTCTGGTTTCTGCAGGTTCAGTAGTTACATCCTGACCACCGGAGAAATTGTTTTTATTGAAATGTACAAAGTGGAAATTTAAATCTGTAGATGTCTAGAATTTACATGAAATATGTGTAGAAATTTTATGAAATGTATTCTATGCAGTATCTTTATGCTTTGTTGCAAAAACAAAAAAAACAGTGATATTTGCATATGCACTTCCTCTCTGCATGACTCCTTTCCCTCCCACTGTTCAGTGCGCAGGTTGTAGGTCACTGACCTTCTGGCTAATCTGGTGTACCATCGAATCAGTCTCCACAACGGGAGGGAAAAAGGTGAATTTTGAGGGTAAAGATTGTTTTTTTCCAAGTCCTGATTCATAATTGTTTTCTTACCAACCTCAAAATATTTGCTGTGAATTTACATAATGACACAAAAGGACAATGGCAAAACCCGTAACTGGATCTCTAGATCAAACACAAGAAAGAAGAAAGATGACCAAAACAGAGAAAATGTGTGGAAAACGTCTCACTTAGTCTTAGATGTCTTCAACCTTCCCATTTTTTTCCCCAAAATATGCGAGACATTCAACCTTTTTACTCATTACAGGATTTAGTAATGAGTTTAGTTAGAAAAGGACAGTTTGTTTTTGCTCTGTCAAACTTAAACACAGAACAACAGATGTGGGTGAGGGTCTCCAGTAAAAGCAAACCTTTGAGTCATGAGACTTTCACCCTTACTACCCTCTCATTATGCATTCATATGAAGTACAGTAAGTTAATTCACTAAAATAAATAAAATCTACTTCATCTACAATAGCTACAAATAGTTCTCATGTTACAAACCCACAGCACACAGTGACTGAAAAGGTTTCGGCTCTTCCATGAATTCTGATCACTGTCAGGAAACGTTTTCATTCCTTCCTATTCTGACTCACTTAAAAATGCTGGATGAGATTTTTTACTTTGGGATCTGGAGTCTTTAAAAAGTTAGTTTTCTTGTGGAAAAATAACACATCTGACAGTCACATATGAAGTCAAGCAATCAGAGCACACTTTGATTTACTGTGTGCTAGAGAAAGCAAAGCCTTGCCACCTTTTTGCATGTGCTGCACATGAGGAAACTGCATGTCCCACATGTGAAACATCTTCTGCCTTGTTTCATACGAGGAAATTATACTTGGTCTCGCCATGTGAAACGCATTTGGGAAAATGTTCCCCACATACAACAAAACATGCTTTTCACATGTTACGTGTTTCATATGTGACTGAGGAGAAGTCAAAGTGTGACTTTTTCCTGCCGCTGCAATCAGACAATTGTTGCTTCACTCAAATGACAGTGGTTGTGAGTGCGGTTTGACTGTGTATTACCACAGTACTGACCTCCAAATAACTAAGCCCACAATCAAGAAAAGACTCTACTACTACTTCACAGTCCTGATTGATTGATTCATTTTATTGTCCACTGTTGATTCATAGTGTTGTACCACACTGGATGCATTAGAAGCGAGAGAAGTAGTCGCAGGAAGGCTGGAAGTAATAAATTCCTCTTGTTTTTATCTGGTAGTGTGACTGTATTGGCTGCAGCCCCCATATTGTACTGCTGTGAAGTGTCATGCTGACCAGGCAAGCATTTCCTCTGAGTCATACTGAGAGACCTTCGCAGCTTCTGACTCCTCTGTGGATGCCAAGGTTTGAAGGTTTCTTATTCAAGCAGCACTTTGCCTTGGGGCTAAATGTTCAATAGCTGTGATATGACTGACAGATGTGCTGACATTTCTGGCTAACTCGCTGGAAAAGAAGAAGAAGAGTAAGTGGCACCTTTGGGTAGTAGGTCAAGAGGTTTGATACCAGAACAGTCCAGTGGAATGAACCATTCATCTAAATGTAACAACATGTAACGAAACAGCTTAATAAGAGCAAGAATTAACCTAAAACTACTTTCCCGCTTTCTTGTCTACTCATTTTCCCAACATCTAGAGGAGTGAAAAGGCATCTCAATCTCATGTCAGATAGCGTAGACAGCTAATTATCTTGTCAAAATGCAGGTCAGTCCAGCACTTTCTCTGGTATCTCATCTAAAGCACTCTAAGTCATAGAGATGGTAAGGTGAACAATCGTCTCATTGTGAACAAAGCAGATAGATGATTTTTGATTTCAGGAGGAACAGAGTTGGATCAAATCCTATTTCCATCATGGGAGGAAGAATGTGCTGCATTCCTCAACCACGTGAATGTGGTTGAGGAATAAAAATACCTCTGTGTTCACCTGGACAACAGAATGGAGAGGCAACAGTGAAGCCGTCTATGAGAGGAGTTTGGACTTCTTGAGAAAGCTTAGATCCTTCAAGGTTCTTGATAGTTCTTTGGACTACTACAGAACCTCTGGAGATGATTATGCAAAGTCAAGAAAGCTATGGACAACCTTTCCATAAGACTGTCTTGAGAAAACAGGTTATCTTCAGTCAGAGACTTCTTCAGATTCGCTGCATCACAGAATGGTACAACAGTCTTTGGTGCCAACAATCATCAACGTCTTCAATAACTCTTTGAAGAATCTGAATTAATGAGCTACAACATTTCATTTCCCTTTTGGATTAATAAAGTATTTTTGACTTAAATAAATAGAAAACTGAACTCTACCTGTGAAGGTTGAAGATTTTCATAACAAGTTGATCATTTGACGTTGCACAAAAAGAGCTAATCTTTTCTCATTTTTGTTCTGTGTAAGTTTGTAGCTAAACATACTTTGTGCTGCTATAATTTATTTTTCTTTTAAATTTTATTAAGAATAACTACAATCCCTCCTTAACTCGCATTGAAAGATCTCAAAAATCTTTGGAAATAATGCAAGTACATTCGTTGTCTTGTAAAGACGGTGCTATGTCATCAGAATTAGATAATTGTTTAGTTTGAGAAGTATTCAGGTCTAATTTTCTTCTGAAGATCAAATGGAAAAAGGGGAGGAAATCAGGTCACACATCTATTCTCACTTTGTCTTTCTTAAGACGTGGGAAACTTGATGGTTTCTGTGATAGCAGGTTCGTTTCCTGTTTGAAATGATGCCACGTTGCAGCTTCTGCAGGCCAGGGCTGAAGGTGTGCGTCTCGGTAGAGTACCTCCACCTTAAGAAGTCAGCTTCGTCTGGTGCAAATATACTGAGCAAAATAAAGCACCTGATTATTAAACAGCTGATTTATCTACCTGGAAACAGCAGCAGCACAGCTTAACTCAAAATTTAAACTTAAAAATGAATAAAAATGATAAACTATGAGATCTCATGTCTGTGGGTGGATTACTTCGCTGAAAATGTGGATGAAAAGTCAGAATTAGCATAAAGCAAAATGTCATAACACCCCTTGGACTCTCACATTGACCATAAAATCTTCACTGAGATTTCATTTGATAGACCAACGAAATGAAAAGAAGGTTTTCAAAAGCTAATGCATTCTAAAACCAGAAAGGTGTCGTGCATTAGCCCACCCTGAGTCAGACGTTTTATAGAGGCAGCATTCACTGGGAGCCTTTGGTGGGCATGTCTCTCGCACATACAGAAACCGAAATCTCACTCTTCTCTGCAGAAGGCTTCAAGCTCAGGGAGAAAAGGTGGAGAGGTTTACCGACATTAACTGCTACATCCAGCTGCAAGCTAAAAGTGGCCTGGACTTTGAGCTATTTTAGCACATAAATATAGTTTGATCTTAAATATCCTGATGTAGCTCTGGTTGTGTGTTTAGAGTTGTTATCCTGTTGGAGGGCGAACCTCCACACCACTGTTAAGTCTTTTGTTTTCCTCCGTGATTGACCAGTGTATATATCCTCCATTAGCCCTTACCGGCTGCCCTGTCGGTAGTGAACAAGGTGTTACATTTTCGGCTAGATTTTGGTCAGAACACCTTCATTTCCAGTTCTCCCCCATGTCGCTTAAATGTGGCACCTTATAAATGGATTTCTTTCTTCTTGCCACTCTTTCTCTTTCTTTTTTCTTTTATTTTGACCAGATTTATGGTTTGCATGAATAATTGTTCCACTTCTGTTGCACAAAACCCTGATAAAACAAGTTCAAAGCCTCAAACTCTTACTTGTGTGTCCCTCATGGTAAACATGTTGCTCTGTAAAACAACCCATTTAAATGATTTGTTCCACATAATTGATCTTATGGCAGACATGATTCCCGCTGCGCCTCAGCAACGTTTTATCCTCCTGATGGACTCATGAAAAAAAAATTACAAGTGATTTTATTAATAGGCTATCTACATTTAGTGGAAGATGACTTATGTTGTGACGTATGATTACTGACGCAGATTAGCCTCGATATTCCTGTGTAAATGAAATAAACCTTTTCAGTAATGGTTTCTCCATAAAACAGGAGCGACTACCTGGAGCGAGCTGCTCACCGAGCCGGGTTCGGGCTAATTCATCCATGTGGTCCGAGCACAGGCTCTGGAAATTAGGAGCTTTGGACAATTGGATCGTCACTAATATAAATCACCGGATGCACCGGCACACCCCGGCATCAAAGATGCGGTTGCATCATGTCGCCGCCTCTCCAGAGGAGTCTGAGGTAAATATTCATTTGTGACAAGATGAGCATGGCAGCGGCCTGCTGATCCGTCTGTTCACATGATCTTTGCTCAGGAAGCAGCGGAGATCAGGTTGTGGCTGCAGACAGCTTTGGTACCTCTGGTAATAACTCAAGGCTGGAGCTCCACTCAAGATGACAGCATCGTGGGTGGCAGCATGTCGAGAGAAAAAAAACTTCAATAGAGCGCTCTTATTCAAGGAAGAGTCTTAGCGATACTCTTTAACCATAAAGCTGAGAGAGAGAAAAAGAGCGTGCATGAGATGAGACATTTTAAAAAGACATGTGACATTATTTAAGGTAATAAACTATGTACGATAAATAAATAAATAAAAAAGGTGTGTTGCAGATTGATTTTCCTTTTCTTTTATGTTGTTTAAAATTGATGCAGCGATGCAGTTCACTGAGGGCATCGGCATAAATCTGCTTAAAAGCATCAGACTGTCTCCCACTAAGGTACATGAACCTGTGCCAGGCACTGGAAGATGAGTTTCTCTTCATAGTTTTTCTGCTCTGAGCTCGTTGCAGAAAATATTTCCATGGCATCTTTTTTTTTTTTTTTTTGCTGCAGCATTCTCATTATGACAGGAAGTGATGCACTTCTTCATCTCTGCTTTTGGTGGTTCTTTTAATGCACCGCAAATTTAGTTCACCTACGTCAGTGGTGCATGCCCACATGTCTTGTTTCGGCACCATTGTGAGTTGTTCTAACCTTTACTTTCCCTGTGTGCCGAGTCCTGTATTTGCTTCAGAATAAAAGTAATGCACATCATAATTTTGTTTGTATATAAAGTAAAAGAAAATCTACATATGCTGAAAAGGACGTGGGAAGGATGAGTCTATTGTTCAATTTAATGACTATAAATTATATGATACAATTTATCTACGCTGTAATCAAAGATATCTAATAAAACAAAGCATTTTTTCTAAACTATAATGGAGGAATTAAATACTAAAATGAAATGTAATACAACTGAATATAAATGCTCAACTTATACACCTTTTTATGTTAACTCTTAAAAGATGGACACTTCATGCTTCTTTGGGTTTTCTCTACTGCTCGGTGACTCAGGAGCTCCCTCTGTAGGACAAAGCCTGGAAGCACCACTTTAAAATCAAGCAGGAAGCTTTTTGTGGCATTTTTGTTTAAGTAAATAAATCGTTGAAAGCTAGAAGAAAGGCAGGTAAATGCTCTACAGTTATTTAAATTTTGCTCTGATAACAAATTAATCTCATAATTGAAGTGTCATAACTTCAAATTGATTGTTGTTAGAAATCCAAACCTTTAGTGTGTTTTTTTTTCAGATGAAAAATAATCTCACATTAAAAACCAATTACTTTGAACAAAATCAATTACTTTGAACAAAATCAAAATGTTTGTTAAAATCCCTTGCAGCTCTCATAGCATAGATGTGTTTAGCCTCCTTTTTAAATATCCTGTTTTTTCCAGTCTCCTTGGAGTTTTATATGACAGAGGTTCCATAAGTGATTCTTTGAGATGGGAAAGACAAGAGCTTGTATAATTAAAATAACACATATACATGTTAATTTTCATAAGACAGGGAATAACTTCAGGAAAACAGACAGATTTGATTTCACTGGAAGTTCTGCTGTATTTGTGCACCAAGATGGTGGATAACCTTTATTAGTAACAGTTTGGTTGTACAACATATTGCACCTGTAGCGGTTAAATAAATAATCCGAGTAGATGAGCTTAAAAGAAAAATACAGGAACAATCTTTTTTTCTCAGTAACAAAACTAAGCGACCAACAAAAGGAACACAAATACGGTTCTTAAACAATTAACAAGTGAGAACTTTGAGTAAGAAAGCAACATAAACAAAAAAACAAGGTAAAGATTACAGAAATTGTGCCCTTGAACTGATAAATAAATACTTATTGTTCAAATTAATTAAAGGGTGAATACGAATCAACACTTATAGTACCCTGCAAAATAACTGGCCATCCCTCATCTTTGCCACATTTAGCTGTGAAACAACCACAAACTTTTAGGTACTTTCTTAGCATTTTTCCGATTTTTTGTCTTCACTGTGCTTCCTCTAAAGAAATCTAGTGCAACCAATTTATTCATTCACATTATGTGAATGAATAAATCCAGCTGCTCTGTCTGTCAGAGGTCAAAGGTCAGAGATAAAGTTCCAAGGTTTAGTCCCTAAAATAACATCCTAAGCTTTGAACTTCTGGACATTTTTGTCATAATGGCAAAACTATAAACCAAGACATGTTTTGTTTTTCTGTTAAGAAGAAAAACAGCCAAGAATCCAGCAGTAACTCTGGAGGGACTACAGAGCTCTACAACTCATGTGGAGGAATGGTTGTGTTTTTACAGTGAGACCAAACTTCTTTCTATTGCAAAACTGAACTGTTATTGATCTCCAAACAATGTGCTCCATGTAACAAAAAACTAACAACCTACATCATTTTGACATTATCATCCCCACGGTGAAACATGGTAGCATGGCCATGCTGTGGGGAGGCTTTTCTTCAGCAGGGACAAAAACACTGGGCTGAACTCACTGCAGTCCTGAAAGAAAACCATTTAAAGGCTGAAATAGAGTTGAGACAAAGACAAAGGTCCAGCCAACTTCCAGCAATAATGAGAGTAAAGCATGTGCATGTGTTGCTACAGACTAGTCAAAGTCCAGACATAAATTAATAAGACTTGAAAACTCCTGTTCCCACATTCTCTTCATCCCATTCATCAGAACTTGAGATATATTTTTTTGGAAATAATAACACCTGATGTCCAAAACTGGTACGAACATACTCCAAAAAGTCTCAGCTGTGACAGCAGCAAAAGACGATTCTACAAAGCGCTAAAATCTCAGCTAAATGCTTTCAAGTTTGTGGTTGTAACATTTCAAAACATGGACAAATGTGAGGGTGTGAATTTTGCAAGGCACCGGATGTGGATCGATGCATTGTAAGCAGAAGAACCTCATGCCAGAGTCCAGAGCAGAGAAACTACTGAAGCTCCTACGGAGGCCAAATGCCAACAGAAAAGGCAGTGTTTGAGCAGATATTTCAGAACCAGAACATCCAGCTGGACAGACAGGAGGCTTGAATATTGAATTTAATATTAAGCAACAAAAGAATCTCTTTCAGTTTATAATGACTTTGTATCACAACACGTTATAGGTCAACTCCCTTTTTATACAGATCTATACACATAAGGAACATAAACAGTGACACTAATTAGACATTTACGGTAAGCATAGCCATAGGAGAAAATAAGTATCATCTGCATTTCTTTAAATTACAAATTACAAAAAACACTAAATTATCTTTTATTTTATTAATAAAATATTTGTATCTGACAGAACTAATTTAATAACCAGACATAAAAGTTAAAACTGATTAATATGTAATTAATATTTATCATCTTGAGAGAAAATCATTAATTTCTTTATATTGTTATTCAATCTTCTCTTATTTTCATCCCCTGGTTCTTCTTTGTGTAACACAGGTGTTTAAGGTAGAATGGTGACAGAGAGTTTTGTTAAAGAAATGCTACCTTTAAGGGGTTTTTTCTCTGCTGTGTCAGAAATAATACATAAAAATAAAATCAAAACCTCCCACACTGAGGCACCTAACAACCAGCAACAATCCTGAAATGTCCACTGAGCTGTTGTATCACGTGAAAGTGCAAGCTCAAGGACTTAGAAGCCCCACAGCTACAGGAAGTGACATCACCAGTGACCAAACCCAAGGTGCCGACTTGAACAGGACGCTGATTGCAGAACAGATCAGGAGATGCCCTGGAACCGAGGAAAAGTGTGAGTTCAGATACTGCAGATGGGAGAAGAAGAAGAAGAGGTGAAGGAGGAAGAACTTACTGTGATGAACAGCCATGCTGTTCTCCTTCCAGCCGTTGCCCTGGTAAACCCTGCAGGTGTAGGTGTAGGGCTTCTCGTCAGCCAGCGGGGCCCAGGTCAGGCGGCACAGATTGGGGGCCACGAGGCTGACGTTGCTCCGCCTGCGGTCCTCTGTGGACACGTAGATGACGGCGTTGGGGTAGGTGGAGCCCACCAGGCGGCTGTCCTGGCGATACTCGCAGTAAGGCCCGGGAACCATGTCACTGGCCAGGAACTCGCAGTCGACCCTGACGTTTCTCTCCAGGTACGTCAAACACGTAAACATCTGGGGCCCGCGCGGCGTGAACAGGTATGTGTACACGGAGCTCACTGAAAGAGATGCGAGCAAGATCACGTTTTTTAAAAATCTAAAAAAGTGAGTTTTTCCCCCTTAAAATCTCCAAGCAGCACTTTGTCTGCAACACAACCAAAGTTTGAGCAACAAAATCTTTGTTTTGCTTTCTATTATTTAGGCAGGAACATATCTACACACACACACACACACACACACACACACACACACACACACACATATATATATATATATAACAAAGACAAAAAGAAAAAACAAGAAAAAATAAAATTAAAGCAAATTATCAAGCCCAATTTTAGATACATCTGATGATTTCCTGCCTTTCTCATTCTCATCTACCTACAAACATTTAAAACTACAGACACTAGATAAACTTACATTATTTCCACATCGTAAGACACTTAAATCTCACATTCTCATCCTTAAATGTTCACTTATTTATACATTTTTAATATCATCAATAGCATTTTTGGTCTTCGAGATCCCCATTGTATCCAACATTATTTCCCAATAAGCTCCTTTTTAAACATTTTTTAAAGGTGGTTTACATTTGTACATTCTTTTAACTCATCATTCAATCTATTTTATAAATCTATACATGTTCAGTTCAGGTTAATGTTATTCAAAGAGCCACTCTGGTTCAGTTTTTGCCACAAAAGTGAGGTAGATTAAACTAAACACATAAGAGTAAAGCAGGTAGAGTAAAGAGCTATGCTGTATTTTTTTTAGCTTCATCTCTCTAGTAGCTCTGGCCACGTTCATAGTTCTTGCTGAAGAAAATTATCCCCACAGCACCATGCTGCCTCTACCACACTGTGGTTATGATGTGTTTCTTTGTCATCATGATTCTTTAACCTATTCTGTAGATTAAACACACACTTTATTTATACTAAGTGTCTTCTTAAGGGTACTTTTCCAGAAATAAACCCAAATTCACAAAGAACACCAGATACTAAGCTTTTCTAACAGTGAACGCTGAGAAACAAACTGAACAAGCCAAGACCTGCAAAACAAGGAAATTATTAAAACATAAACACAAATAAAAACCTAAGTTAGGATTGTGAGAGAGGAATAACATTACAAGATAAAATGGGCCATTCAGGAGGAACAACTGGGATTATCCTTATTACTAATAATTATATGTTTCCATGTTAAACAAAGCAATGCAGCTGAATGTTTTTGCTGAGTAAGGCTTGAAGCTGGATGTGAGGATTACATAACCTCATAAAAAAAGCTGTTGAAATATTGGGTTTGTTCTTTCAAAGAATTTCAGATCTTATGCTGATTTGTGACAGACACAGCTCTAAAACACGATTTCGATGATTTATTTGACTTTTTACAGATTTTGTTAGATCGATGAGGTAAACACAGCGGCCTGCAAACCCATCCACCTTTGGAAATATATAAGCTAAGTCAAAAGAAAAAGACAAAGAAAATGACATACTGTGAGTTTGATGAGTCGTCATTATTTTGCCCAAGAGGAGGCAAACCGTGACCAGCAGATGCAGCTCCATGGCGACGGGTTTCTGTCCGATCAGACCTTCACACCTCAGTCCTGCCTGGCAAAGTTTAACACGGGACATAGCATGAGAAAGTTACCACGCAATGCAATGCAGCGTGTGATTATGAGAAAAATAATAGACTACAGCGACACTAAACGCAAACCTACAAACCTACATACTGTCACACCGAAACCCCAAAATAAGGGCCTGGTCAGTGCCGCTGTACCTGCAGCCTAAACGCAGACAGGACTACGCCTATGCGGTCTGGTTGCACTGCAGCAAACTGCACAGCTCCCCCCTCCGTGCGCAGTTTGTCCTCTGCAGGTGAAACACCCCGGCAGCCATGCAACTCGCCTTCATCGCATGCAAAGCCGCCGTGACGTGACACGTTTCCTAAAAATCTGAGTCTGATCGATTTTTGTCTAGAAGCGGAGTCGCCGCTCTTACCCGATGTTTGGTCCCCGAGTGGCATGTGGGGCTTTGCTGCGCCGCTGCGCCGCTGCGCGCTGCAGCATCAGCATCAGCATCAGCAGGATCCTGATGACTGACTGACTGACCGGGGATGTGGCCCTGAGCAGCGAGCCTGCGCTTAAACACACAGGCACCTTGCAGACAGGGATGAAATGTAGTCATTTCATACATTTACTTAAGCTTGTTTTTTAAATCACACGGGTGTTTTATGTGAGTGTATTTGATTGGTGCGTATTGAAAGTCTTAATATAACAACTGACATTTTTAAAAATTTAAGTCATTAAAACCCGGTCAGTTTAGTAAATGTTCTGCTAAATGCTACTTTCATAAGTTCGGAAGAAGTCAATTTATTTATTAGGGAAGGTGGAGATGCTCAAATCCCGTCAGTGACTGGAACAAGAGCTCCCCCTGCAGGACAAAAACAGGACGAATCACCACCAGCAACAACCAAAAGTTCAACTTGGGTGACATCTGGTGCTTAAGAAAAGAAAGAGGAAAGTGTGTCTGTTCTTTATGATCACCTATATGGATTAAGATGGCTTCCTATAGCACCAAAACGTCACCTTGAATCAAAGACTATATGTGTTTATTCTAAATACATTATAATCCATCTTTCATAAATTATAAACATATTTCTTCACAGTTATAAATGAAGGCAACTGCACTTATCTGGTCTTTATTTATAACATTCATAATTGTCCTGTCCTAAATGACTGAAAATCCACACCAAGTAGAATTATGTCAAATGTCACAAAATAAAAGTACTTATTGTAAGTAAATGTGTTAAAGTGAGGACACTGTAAGTCCTCTTAATTGGTTCTAGACAACCTTGTAAAAGTATTCACATATCTTGAAGCTTTTACAGTTTTGTTCATTTATACTCCCAAATGTCCATGTATTGTATTGACATTTCATGTAACAACCCAATTCGACAGCATGAAAGAGAGGAGAAACTAAAATGTGTAATCATTTCCCCTAATCTGGTTAAAGAACATGATCCAACTCTAGAAATTGAGCTGTTCTGTGAAGGTTACCTAGAGAACATTAGTAAGTAAGCAGACAGGTCAGAGATAAAGTTATTGTGAAGTTTATAAACGGTAGGATCATAAAACAATATTTCAAGTTTTAAACGTCTTACAGAGCAAAGTTCAATCCATCATCTGACATGGAAAGAACATCATTTACCTGTAAACTAACAGGCCCTGACCTAGATTGAGAAAATCCAGAGATTAAGTAAGAGGAGTTTTATTTAGACAAGCAGTCAAGAAGCCCCTTACAACTCTGGAGGAGCAGCAAAGACCCACAGCTCAGGTCTGTTGATATGATTACATTAGTCACCAGCTGTGCCTTTCAAAGTTATATAACAAAAAAAAAGGAAAACAAAATGAAGTCTTGCATAATTTTCATTCAACTTGACAAAATGTATTACTTTGTGTTGGTCAGTGATCTGAAATATCAATGAAACACACTGAAGACTGTGACAAAATGTGAAAAAGTTAAAGGCCTCTGAATGTTTCTGCAGTTTTTCCAGGTATTATTCTATTTCAGTCAACAACCCTCCTAGTAGCTGCAAGGTGATTGTGTAAGATCAGGAAACTCCTGTTTTATTGGTTCCAGAGTCATCAGCAAGTTTCACTGTTCAAGCTGTGCACATGTTGACATTTTGTGGCACTAGAAACTCAGCTGGAGAGGCTTGTTGTGATCAGGATGAAAAATAAAACATGGAAAAAGTCATATTGATCTGAAGAGTCATGTTGATCTAAAGGCACCATTATGTTTGTTCTAACTGTGCAAACTGGTGGAGTTACAAACGCCTGAGTTGTTGTTTCTACATACTTTTTCTCCCGAGTTTTTTTTCACTTCCTCTGTAACCTAAACATATTTATTTACATTTGTTGGAATATATCGAGATTGTGACTCTCTTCCAATTAATAGAAGCATTTTGCTTCATTAGCTTTTTTCAGAGTTCTGGAAATTAAAAAAAATATTAGGTCATCCATAGTGAGCATATATGGATGACCTCACAGACTCCTCTGCAAAAAAAAAAAAAATCCCAGCCTTACAGGGAGTAATTTCTGTTTGAGCAAAAACATGTGAACATTTTTTTCCCCTTCACGTTTATTAAATTGCAGGATGTGGGCTATGCAGTGACATCCCACTCAGTCCGATGTGTTACAGATTTTTGGCCAGTGTTGAACTGAAAGGGTAAAATCTAATTAACATCTAGCAGGGTAGTAAGCAGCAAATCACTCGGTTGCATAGTTTAATTGAGTGAGTAATACAGGCGAAGGTTCTTCTTTCATCTGCAGTGTATCAGCAGCAGCAGCAGCAGCAGTGGAGCAGCCCGGATCACAGCCACAGAATCCCAGTCGAATACTGTTGGCAGGAATCCTCACAACCTGCTTTCTCAGCAATAAATCTATTTTAAAACCATGTAAGACATGTGAACAAAAGAAGACGAAGAAGAAGAAGCAGAAGAAGAAGTGTTAATGTATGACATAAAAAGACAGCATAAAGGAGTGGCATGCGGTGTCACAGAGAGCTGTGGTTTGTGCTGCTCTCAGACTTCAGTCTGTGTCCCAGGAGATCGCTTCAGCGGGCCAGTTGTTCACCGGCTGTCCAGGAAGGACCTTGACAAAATGGATGAGCCGTGTGAAGGAGATGCAGAGGATACTGTAGGTTTAGCTCAGTGAATTACACAATATGGACTGTAGTGAAGGTGCAGTTCATCTTGTTTACACTAAATAGGAGCCATAAATATATACAGCCCTGGTAAATGTTTGAAAAAGCATATTGGCAGGTGACTGATGCCACACGGCTCAAAACTAAACTTACCTTGCAGGAGAGTTTCAGTAAGCGTGAAAGTAAGGAATGTGGATGAGTGATGATGCTGTAGCTGTGGATTCTATTGGGGTTCATTACAACGAGCTAACAGATTAGCTGCGTGCTACTTTGCTAGCAAACTGCTAATGTGTGCTAGCTACGTGCTACTCTGCTAGATGTGTATTAGCAGAGTAGCAAACAGGTAATCTGTTACCTCGTCGTATTGAAGTGCAACATGAAACCCAACAACTAGCTAGAGCAGCTAGCTGTGTACTAGCTGCTCTAGCTAGCACTGTGGCGGCGTTGTGTTTTCAACCCGTGTTAGTCTGCTGATCAGTTATAAGTTTCCAACTTTTTTTAGTGTTAAAATAATAAGTCTAGTACTCATTTTATTTTGTGAACTTTAATCAGTCAATCAAGTTTATTTGATATTATTAAGTTTATTTCACATTTCAGCAACAGTTCAGCATAGTTTACATCGTTAAAACACAAAAAGTACAAAGTCATACAACACAGTCAAGAACTGAAGCATCACATTAAAATTGAATGTTTTTTATTGAAATCGCATAGATGTCAGTTGAAGGGTCCCCAAAGCTCAAACTGGGATTAACACACTAAAGGCGAGAAAAGAGAAAAAATATGACTGTGTTTTGCAAAAATTTTCATGAAATTACAAAAATAGTTTAGTGTTACAGTGTCTTATTTGTATCTTGAATGATTGTATTGTCCTTACAACAGCGACATTTCAGGCATTGTTTCCCATTTGAATAAATTCTGTTTATGTCTTAGTTTGATGAGATATGAGTTAAATGTGTGTCTTTAATTTAGTCTTTTGTGATTGGTTGTGGAAATATACAAACTTGTCGCCCGGGTGTGTGATAGGTTAGTGCCAGTCGGTATGGCAGAATGCACCTTGAAGTTGTTGCTAGTCCGTCACAGTCATGCAGCTAACTAAACATGAATATTTTTTTGACTGTCAATGGAAACTGGAGTATCCCAGCAGAAACCTACACACTCAAGAAAGACACACACATTCCAGGCATAAAAGCCCATGGTCAGGATTTGAACCTTGTTTTACTTCAAGTCAACAGTCCTCACAACTTACAGCTACATTCAACCTCTGAATGTTTATATACCACTAACATAAAATGCTCAGATCTTGTTATTAAGAAAAGCACCTCCACAGCATAATGCTGCCTCTACCATATTTCAACCATATGTGATGCAAAATAGTATTTAGTAGTTTCTGTTTTTTTTATTATTATTATTTACCTTTCTGTCATACCTAAATGCTTCAGATCATCAAACAACTTCTAAATTAATAGATGACTTGAAGCAGAACAAAAAGCTTTCAAATTATGATTTAATGTAGAGGAATTTTGGTCCTTTTTTTTACAGAATTGTTTTCATTCATCCATACTGAAGAGGTTTTTGAGGAAGAATATGTATGTAAGTATTTGTTGCTCATCAGAGGTCATGACCTTGGGATGGTCCCTTGAATGTCAGTTTTCTTGAATCATGAACACTGATCATAATGAAAGTGCTCCAGATGTAGTTCTAGGCTATCTTGTGATATTTTTTGGATGAGTTGTTGAGCTGATGGAGTCATTTTTAGTTGGGCAGAAACACCTGGAAATGTTAGGGTGTCTTTAACGATGCTGTTCTAGTAGAAGGTGAAATTTTGTCCCAGTCTCAGGTTTCCTTCCAGGATTGCCCTTTATTAACTTCATCTATGTGAGTGAAAACAGTATGTTTAAGAAAAGCATCACCACGGCATGATGCTGCCACCACCATGTCACACTCTGAGCTTGTATGAATACATTTTTTTTACAATAATTTGTCTTGTTACAAACATAAACCCTAGTCTGTAATTGGGAATTGTTATAAAGTAGTTTGTTTCACAAATAAAAATATTAAAATGCATTTTTATTTTTACTTAGACCCCTATAAGAGTCCAAACGCTGCTGAAGCCATGTAATAAGTAAGCAGAGTTTGCCTGAGTCCAATTTAATCTCACTGTAAATACTTGTCATAACATCCCAGATGTCTCTCAGATTCAGCAGCCCGAGTCTGTGAATTTGGAGCATAAGGTTTGTGTATTGACATGTGATCCTCTGTGCCTTGGTAAAACAGAGGCGATAAAAAAAAAAAAATCAATAGCAAACCTCATACAGCACTGAAATGTCCCCAAAGTCCACTGGAGCAGCATTCTCTCCCCCTGTCCTCCTCCCTTTTCTGTCCCCCTCCCTCTCCCCTCTGCTTCTTCTATAAGCCGACCTCTACTGTATCTACCCCTGGCATCGCACTGCAGAACACAGAGGAGGACTCAAAATGCATCAGAGAAGGTGAGCATGATTCATACTCAGTCATGTCAGTCAGATCTGCGCCACACAGGCTGCTCCTCTTTCATTCCGTTCGTCGGCATGAAAGTGTTTGGCTCCAAACTGCGGTGGAGCATTCTTCTTTTAATGAGAAGGTCCGTGTGAGTCAAATTAAATGTTGCTGGACCGCCTTGTGTGTGTCTGTGTGTGTTCTTAATATATTCAGTGTGAACAGATGAATAATCATCCTGTGCCGTCCACAGATTTTAAACAAAGGAATGCGTCAATATTGGCAACTCACCAGTGAAGTTTGCAGCTCCGGGTCTTTGCAGGGTAAACAGTGAGGCTGTTTTGCGATCAGATGGGTGCTACTGTACATTTTCTGCAGAGCTACAAGAAATGCGATATTCATGCCTCCTGTATCTGAATCTGATCTTTACAGCACAGTCAGCTTTATTTGTTTGGAGCATCACTGATGCAGAGTCTCTAAAGCAAAAAAGAAAAGAATTATGCGTGAGTTTGCGCTGGTTTAATTGGGTGATTTATTTGGTGTGTTTCTCCAGGAATCTTGGGAGAATGTTCCTATTGATTACAGTGTTACTCTTTGGTAAGACGATCTGTAAATTGTGCCTTTTCTGACATCTACAAGTTTTCCCCAACACTAAGTGCACATAAAGCGTGTCTTCTAACGTCCAGGCTTCGCGTGGGCTCAGAAGGTGGTTCAGTTGTCCTACTGCTCCGTGGCCGAGAACAACCTCAGGATGGACTGCAAGTACGCACTTCCAGCTGAGTCGCCGGAACCCTTCTGCAAATACACGCAGGGCGAGAGGCTCCTCGACACCACCGACCCGGACGAGGAGCAGCACGCCCCCTACAAGAACCGTGCCAAAGCCCGTATCTTTCCAGGCAACGTCTGCCGCCTGCTGTTCAAGAACCTGCCCAAAGGCAAGTCCAACTTCACCTGCAACATCAGACTGGGCGACTCAGCCGCAGCCACCAAAACCTCAGTGGTGGAGAAAAGTAAGCTGCTCGCCCGTCACGGTCATTGTTCTCTGCAGCTGTGCACTTCCTGTTATTTTACGTGCACAAAAACCAACAAGGGAAGCCGTCATTCTTCTGAAATGTTAACATTTTCCCCCTTTTTCAAACTTTACAGAGCTCCTGCTTCCGTGCTCAGCATGGAGTGTCCTGTTGCAAAGCTGCAGTGGCCTACTGCTGACCTTGATGACTCTTCCTACGCTGCTGTGAAGCAGGCGCCATACAGCTGCATATGCTAACACTTGCTTCCACAATCACTTGGTGACGAATACTGGACTCTCTTCAAGTTGTGTGTATGCACAAAGTGCAATAGTTCAAACTGAATGTACGTATAACGAATGTTGGTTTGGTCATAGGGCTGTATCCTCTGCATTATATACACTCGATACTAAGCACAGAAACTGCTGCATACTCTTTGTACTCTACAATATACTTTCACGTGTCGGAGAGTGATGGGGCTTATTAGGTCCTGAGAGACTTTACTGAGCAAAATGCATGAATACGACCCAAATTTCAGCCTGTTTAATATCTGAAAACAGTTTTAGCTGCAGTTAGTACCTGGAAGATATAAAGCTTAAGCCTCTAGACTTGTTAACATGATAATATTTATCTATATCTACGATGCAGTTATGAGGGGGTTTTAAACAAAGCGTGACAACTTCTTTAGCTATGCCATATCTCAGCTAAAAATCCTATCCAACTCCAAAGTTATGCAACTTGGCGCTCTGCAATAATGAATTATTGCTGAGTTCCACCTCTTTTAAAGGTAGGCAACGTGTTTATCCCGCTGATGGAAATGTGTCCCATGTGTCTCTTCTTGGCTGGCTGTCAAACACCAAGGGCAGACAGTGGTAACCTCAAGCCACACAGGCCAAGCAGCGGGGAGGGCGCAGTCGTTTGTCGATAGGGATCGAAACAGGGCTACAAAGAACGCCGATGGAGATCAGAACTGAACTTCACAGGCTCTTAGTGATAGAGCACAAATATGCATGCATGAGCAATAATTTCTCTCTGGCGTTCTGTTGACTTCTGTGATGGAATTACAAGGAAAAACCAAAAGTAGGTTGTTATTTTGCCTCACATTTGTGCCTGAGACTCCCATGTTCGGCCAAGGCTTGTTGAATGCAACTTAGATGCTATGAGTTTAATTAGCAGTTATTTCATTTAAGAGGAACTAATAATGTAAAGTGTTTTTACTCATGTACATATTTAAATAGGCGGTGTGTAGCAAAAGCACAATCATATCAATGCACTGAAAAGCACTATTGTACTATGATCTGTATACTGACAATAAACTGAAGTGAAAAAGGAATGACAGTCTCTGCTTTCCAAAAGTATGTCAGTAGTACATTTCAATATGTTACTTATTAATTTGTAATCCTGTGAATAAAGTGGGACACATTTTTTGTATTTTCTTTTCCCTAGAAATTAAATCTATTTGTAAACATGAATTATTGTAAACATGAAATAGAAAAGTTCATAAAAAATGAATGTAACTAGCATATTTTAAATGGATTGTTTACCCAATTAAAAATTATTTCAGTAAATCCCTACTGCTAATCTATGACTGCAGCTAAATGTGCTGCCAAATGTGCACGCAAACTACTGAGAGTGATGCCGACATAAAGCCTTTTCTATCCTTTTACAAGCATAATTTAAAATTTGATTAAAAAAAGAGAGAGACTTGAGTGGACTTTTGTGCTTTGGCCAGATAAAACAGAAGTTAACATTTTTTTCAACAAACATGACTGAAACAACGAGGATGTGGAAAAACACAGCTGTCCACTTGGTGGTGGGTCTGTTGTCTTTTCTTCCTCAAAGACTCTTTGTAGAAAACATTGTTACAATTACAAACTCTTTTAAACACTTGGGGAAGTTTAAGTGAAACTAAGTTAGGACAGGACAATGATTGAACGAACACATGTGGCCAATTCAGCACAGAAACAAGTCAAAATACACAAAATCAACCTTCCTACAAGGTCGTCTTTTCCCCAAAACCTTATTCCTGTAAACTTGTAGTAAGGTGAAGAGAGTAGAGTATGGGAAAAGACCCAGGATAATCTAGAGAGATTGTAAAGCTGTAATTCTCAGGTACAGAGGACTGTTTTGAAAAAGAGGAACGAGCAAAACTACTTAAATATGCACTACACGTGTAGTTAAACATTTAACAAGCCTCTGCATTACGAATGAAGCAACCCTCAGAGCTGCTTAAACATTTATGTCTATCAAAGAAGCTGCTATTCAGGTTTGAGGACTTTGCTCTCTTGTTTCTTCCCTTTGCATCACACCTCAGATATCTCAAACTGGATTCCATGATGATTATCGGAACAACTCTTCCACTTCCCCGTAAACAGAAGGAACCTGAAAAGCATTCACAACCCTTGAGCTCCTACGCATTTTGTCGCATCGCAACAAACTTCAGCGTGTTCAATTTCAGAAACTTAATTTCTCAGAAATGTGTCTTCTAATTCAGACTTGGCTTTTTGATGGTGAAGGGAACCCAATGGCATCTTGACTTTCTTTGCCATTTCTTTGTGAGAAGAGCCAACATTTGAAGTGTCATGATGGTCTGTCTCTCTTCTATTAATTGCCTTTTTCTTGCCATTTTTGTAGAAACACGCTGTTTTTTGTTAGACAACAGTTCAACAGCTGTAAATTGTTAACCCATTTTGTGTTGCCTGAAAAGGGCCAGGTTGTATAATTCTAAAGGTTACATTAGTTGTCAGTTTGGCGTAACTTTTCTTATGTTTTAACCTCATCATTTACCTTTGTACCAATTGATGGACTTGAACTAGGGGTGCAAACAATAAATCAACCCTGATTTCCTTAATTTTGGGAGATTGGTGAGAAACCAATCCTTAAATGTGAAGCTGATCTCATCCATCAATCTTATCTTCCTCGGCAAAGGTCTAAAAATCAGCCAGAGTCATCTATTTCTTTGTGAGAGAAGGTTCTCTGATAAACCCATCCACCACATCATGTCTGCATGCTTGGAGTTAGTCACTATACTGTTGCCAACTCAGCGACCTTCTTGCTACATTTAGCAACATTTCAGACAAAAAATTGCAGAATCGGCAGGTCAGGTTTTTTTAAAGATTGGCAATCGTCTATCGGACAGAAAAATGCAATCTGTGCATCCCTAACTTGAATGACTTGAACTGCAATAAAAACATTCAGAAGTGTAAAAATTGAGCTATTTTCAAATGGTGTAATTACAGCTGGCTGTTTGTAGATTACTAAAATATGTATATCAATTTTAAACATGGCAAAGACTGACCTGGGAAAGCTGTGAGAAGATTGTCAAGCAGAACTCATTCTAGGATTTCAAAGATTAATAAGTCATTGATCTCAACTGGATTCAGAAACACAAAAAATAAATGACAAAATTAAAAAAATATATTTTTTAAAACTCACAAGGAGTGGTTGGCAATATTTACAGAAGGTTAGTATGAGCTTTAATTGTAGCAGTATTTATCAGTTTCTAGAAAACAGCTGTTAAAATTGTAACACAGTTCTTAAAATTAGCTCATTTTAGAAGAAATTGTGGCAGTTCAGAATTATACAGTCCATAAGAATGAGCAGTTCAGCTGACACTGCTGTATTGTGAAATTTTTAACTCTTAATAGAAGTCATGTTTCAGTTATGCAAATAAAAACCTTTTACCACATGTTAGTGGACACATGGGATCAAACATCACTCTGGAAAGAGAGGAAACCTCACAAAAAGAACCATAACCTTTAACCTCTCAAGAATGAGAAAGGGAGGAAGGAAGGAAGCTACACACCTTCCACACAAAAACAGAAAACTGAGTGGACGTGAACCCCCCACGCCACGCAGCTGGACAATTCAAACAGGATTCTGTTTTCTTCTACTTCGTCCTGTTCTCTTCTGTTTTCCCTGCCCCTCTGTGTGTAAATGTGGTGGCTTCGTTTCAGTCCCGACCTGTTTTTCCACTCTGTGGTCACGTCACCTGTTGAGATCTGATAACCCGGAAGTGAGCGTTCTTGTTGTCACTTTAGGTTGGAGCTCTACAGGTGAGAGGGAAACTCTTGGAAAAGAAGCAGCAAACGAGCGAAACTAAGCTGTTTACTCGACGTGAAGATTATCTTGTGGAACTTTACCTTCATATCTTAGGTAGAAATACGGGAGAGGAGCGAGTGTGTGAAAGAAATCAGCGAATAAACATGGGGCGCCTCGTTTCACTGCTGTTGTTCCTGTGCGCCGCGACAGGTGAGCTGCTTTCTGCCTTTTCTTGTTTAAAGTTAGTCGAGGGTTAATAAGTTTTATTGTGAAGCGATGGCCCTAACTTGTCTGTATTACTACAAAGTGTAGCGAAGGTTTGGCCGGTTGTATTAAAAAGTTCCAGTTTTTTGTTTTCTTCTCTTTCATTGAGTTTTTTTTTTTTTACTTATGTAGATGATAAGTTGAAATTTATATTCCAAAACTGGATGCTCTTTCATAATACAGCGAGTTGCTTGTACCAATAACAAATTCTTGAAAGTGTACAACCAACGCCCATATTGAAATGTATCGGCAAACGCCAAACGGTGCTTTCTTTCTTTTTTCTTTCTTTGACCTTTTTAAAAGTTGATTAAAAAACACGATTCAAAACTGATAACTAGTATCATAATCAAATTACAAATTAAAGAAATGGATGTAAAAAAAATCAGTATACGAAGATAAAATAAATGCAAACAAATTACAGTGTAGAAGATAAAAAAAATCCATTTGAGTTGTGAAGGCGTTTGCGATCATATATCAAGCAATACAATAAAAGTGTATCAATAAACAATGTTTATGATGAGTAAAAATGATCATTCTAACAACCTAAACAAAATTGTACATGATCATAATAATATCATTGGTAAAAAATAAAAGATGGATGGATGATGAATACAGCAGTGTTACAGATGATAGTAAAATAAATGTAAGTATAAAGATTGAAATGATAGTAAATGTAATAAAAAAATAGAACAATATATTTATGAACACTGGAATGACTTTATGGTAATATCAAGCATTACAACATTTGTAGTGTAAACTAATTTAATAGAAAATAATGGTAAAAATATAGATTAAAAACTGTATTTTTACAATGACATTTTGTTAATAGAACACGATATTTAATTTTTTACACATGTTCTCAAACTCGAGGGTTTGAGAACATGTGTCAAAGGGGTTGGAAATTAGGGTTTTAATTGCCAATGAACAAATATTTGGTCTTGAGGTTTTCTTCAGTTTTCTAACAACTTTCAAATGACATGACTGAGTGAAAAATTCTCTAGCAAATGAAATAAATGAATTCTCATGTTTATGAGAAGAAAATTACAATAACAGCACGAGAGAGAGGGAGAATATTCTGGTATGTTGATGCTGCTTATATTTTGTACATTATTTCTGGTATCGTCATCTGATAGTCAAGGTAACATGTCTCTTTCACTGGTTATTTTGTGGGCTGGACTCTGAAAGATTTGGGAGCATTAATATATTTCTTGTAAAGTGTACCATTTTTTTTGCAGTGATGTCACAATTTATTCCCATAAATCTTAAGTCAAATTCCCACCAAACTGCCCAAGAACTGTTATGTCATGCAGCCTTTACAACTCATGTGATCATTGTTATTAAAAATAGGGGAGAGCCGTGGGGTGGTTTGTTGTTGCAACACTAAAATGAGTGTCCTGCTAATTCACATGATTCAATCAAGTGTGTCCGAACTTGAAACCCTGTGTCCTTAAGTCTTAAAGGATTGAATGCCTCTTATTAAATCCGTTTATTCATCTCCGCCTTTTCGCTTGCTCTCTACCCTGAATGAACTCTTTGTGCTTTATTTTGAAACACACAGATTGTCCCCACACTGAAACACACAAGTTGTACAAACAAGGAAGCGGGGGAGAGCTGCTGTCGTTTCTGTTTGGAGAGTTATCTCCCTAAACCAAAACTATGACTGTGTCACTATCTCGGTCGAGCTTCCTGTGAAGAGCGCCTGCAGGCTTCAAAGATGTCTGCTGTTGAAATGCCAGCAATAACAAATCCATGATGTAACATTCAAAATACTACATCCAGGACGCAGATTAATTTGTAATTGTTGCTCTATTAATACCTTTCATGCCTTTCATATCTTTCAGAGCAGCATGAATTTGCTCCTGGTTAATAAGTAAATGAGTCTTGCAGCACTCTGCTTCAGCTGAGCGTTTCATGTTTGCAGTGAAGGAAGTTGGGACATGCTTGAGATCTTCTCTAATGTAATAGTATTGGTATAATGCAATGTGGCGTAAGACAGACAATCAGTGTTAATGATTTGGCTGTCTTGGAAGCCTGAGCTCAGCCAGTTTCACCCAGGCAGCGGACAGTTTCACCGAAAGCTTCTCCCTCACAACAAAGGAATGTTTTTGTTTTTTCTCTCTCTTCCGGTGGAGCGTTGCGGCTACAGAGCATGCTCCAAAACTACATGGGTGTGATCTTTCATCCTCTTTGCATTGTTTTCTGTGCCTACAGAAAACAATGCTGTAGTTACATTGTTGTAATGTAGTTTACATTACAACATGTAAAGTTGTAATGGGAATTGGAAAGGGAGTGTTGAGTCACAGTTGAGTAGAGATTTTTAATTTTTTTTTTACATTACAATAACTGTCCAGAGAAAATGGATCGCTTGCAATTTTTTATATTTTTATTAATTTGTAAGGATTCATATATTAATTAATTTTATTAATGTCAGTGTGATGGAGACCAAGGATTCCATCCGTAATTGATTATTGATATTATGCTGTTTAGTTTATTTACAGATCAAATACTTTTTGTTTCACTTCTTAATTTTAGCTACATTGACATTTAGTTAAACATTCCTTCGGGTAGAGAAACTGGCCATTTTTCCTGTTCAGGGAGAATGTGGGGGAAAATGTCAGCTTGTTTCTGATTTCTATTGATTTAATTTGAGTTTGCTAATTGTTTAAATACTTAAGTTTTCAGGATGTTTCTTGTCAGCAGGGTGGCATAACAAGAGGAGCTCCAAGTGCTGTTAAAAAGCTCCTGGAGCAAACAATTATAATTAAGAGGGGTAATACTCTGAGGAGTTATATTTAGTTACATTTAGTCTTTGATTGACCTTAGATTAGTTCAGTTCTAATGATTTGCATGCATGCAAATATTTGTTGGTACCATTTATTGTTTTGTTAGGTTTGTGTTAATAGTGCTTGTTTCTCGTTTGTTCTTTTTTTGATCACCCTTTTACTTGGTAGAAGTGGTCAACTTGCCTCAGGTATAAATGCCAGCTTCTTGGTCTCATTGTGAAAATGGGTGTTGGTGTAACTGTGACCTGCTGCTCCAAATAAATCCACCTCCACTGCATTTTCTTGCCTTGCCTCCTTCCTGAATGCTGAGCCTCTGCTGGTCAAAGTGACAGTCAGTCATTTAGTACATTATTGAATAACTTTAAACGGAGGCATTTTTGCACTTTGCATTGCATCTGTTGCTTCTTCAAAATGTTTGTATTTTATCTACTTGGCAGCCCCCTCATATTATCTAAGTTTTATTTTAACAGCGTAACACAGTCAATTACAGTTTGCATCACTATTCATTTTCTGCTCTAGTTTTCTTTTTTTTTTCTCAAATCACTGCATTTTTTAAAGCTTTGTCAAGCATAACTCTGACCACAGATAATGGGAGTTCAGGACTTTACTTACCACCTGATGGTGTTTATTATTGTGTTGTTACTTTATGCATTTTAGCTCTAATGGATGCCACCTTTCTCAACCTAAACTAAAATAAATTGTGTCACCCTTTCTGCTCATGTGTCTGCATTTTAGCGTATGTCAAATGTAATTTTAATTTTAAATATATGTATTATTTTACCTAGGTCTAGATGGAAAAGGTTTTGACGTCACAACTACAACTCCAACTCCAAAAGTAAAAGAAAATCAAGGTGAGCCTGAAATATATTTGTGAATACACTGGTTACATGACTGCATCATGTTACTGCTGCTTTAATTATGACAAAATCTCTTTCCTTTTATGACAAGTTTTGTTAGACTTAATGCTGCAGTAATGCTCAATTTATTGCTACATTTAAATAATGTTTGACATTTATTTCTTGATTTTAGCAGTATAAAATACAGACCAGCTGCAGTGAGCAATTCATACACATACTTGGCCTTTTCTACCCAAAGTCCAATACCTCCCAGCACCAACACAGTGACACAAAGCAGTTTTTTGTTGTAACTTATAAAAAGCTGCAGTTCAAACTTCACGTTGCTAATTGCTTAGTTTGCGTTGGATCTGTGGTGAACTGATGGCAAGCAGCCAGTCTGCTGATGTTTCTATGCGGATTTAGATCACAACAGCAGAGGGACAAACAGATTGTACAAGACATTCAAGCAAAAAAAAAAAAAAATGCATTCACAAACATTTTTGAGTGATTTACTTATACGAAAACTGGGACTGATATTCCTGTGTGTGTCGCCACATTCAATTTATTATTTTTAGAAAAGAATAAAAGTAGTGACTTAAGGTTTAGCATAAACAGCCAGTCTTGATGTTATTCATCACAGCCGCTGACGGAATGTTCTCAGTTAAAACTTGCTTTTGAAATTCTGCTTCACAAATTGTGTTTCTTTCACAGCTTTAATGATGTGAATTATTGTTTTTTTCAGGTGTGGACATGACCTGCTCCTATACAGCAGACTTTGGTGCAGATGCCAGGATAGAGTGGGTATTCGATGACTTAAAAGGCTCAGAAGGCTATGTAATGTTTGAAAAGAAAATAACAGGTAAGTGGATTGACTTCTGTCAGTGGAGTTTAGAAAACTTTACCAATGCCTACGTATTACACATTCAACAATTTATTCATGCGATTTATTTAAAGACAATCATTTTAACCAACACTAACTGAATTTTCGCTATAAACTTGTCATCAATTTTAATGTTTATGTAATCCTTAACATTGCATGTATTTAAAAATAAAAATAACTGTACTAAAAGAATTATTTTATTGGAAACTACAAGAATATCTTAGAAATTAATGAAAAATTGTCCCTAAATTTATAACTGAGACATAGAATTTACACTAATGTATTTTTTATCAATCAAGTCCAGCTTAAAAGTAGAGCTAAGAAACCTGCACTAGTGCTTTGATAAATGCATTTAGTTTCTTAAGGCTGTAATTGTGCTTCTTCCCCACAGAATCATACGCTGATCGCGTATCAATATACAGCAACACAAATTTGAGATTCACCAAAGTGACCCGTAATGATAACGGCGTGTATTACTGTAGTGTGTCCAGTGTCAATAGCCCGACCAAGAGGGCCCAGGTGGTTCTGACTGTTCTGGGTAAGCGTTCCTGAAATGACACATTTGCTTTATTATTGTAGGCACTAATAATTTTGTCCCCTTTTCTAATTTCAATTCAAACCTTTCCTCACTTAGTTTAGGAGACAATCACAAGGTAGAGTAACTATAATGTGAAGAAGTTTGAAATCTGTTCAAATTAACTAGTTATAATTTATCAAAATGAATTTATTATAATGCTCCTAATTAAAATGATGGTTGTAGAACTTAGTTCATTGATGGAAATGTATTTGTTGATGTTTAGTTATGGTGAGAAGATTTTTGAGCAGTCACAATAATGAATTCTGCTGGACAATAAATTGTCCCAGACGTTATTGCGATAAACGATAATATTGTTGCTTGGAGGCAATTTTCAAGCAATATGATGGTAAAGGCATAATAATGCAAGAACACATTCTCAAAGATGAACAAACTTTAAATTTTAGTGAACATTTAACACTGGAACTGGAAGACAATTTAAATACTCGAAATAAACAACAGAAAACAAATGAAATAAATTATGAAACAAAATTGTCCTTTAGTTGAGACTAAAACACCAGGTTGAAGACTTTTATCATCCAATTTTATCAGTTTTAACTCAAGCGCACAAAATATATAAAAATGCTCCAGCTCCAGCTCTGTCTTTGTATTTTATTTTATTTTTTCTGTATTCTGCAGTGCCGCCATCTGTACCAAACTGTGGAATCCCCCAAACAGTGACGACGAACTCATTCACCACCCTTACCTGCCATGATCCTACCGCTTCACCGCCACCAACATACAGCTGGTACAAAGGCAGCACCCTCCTTCCTGCTGACCCGAGCACCAACGTTGCCTTCAAAAACGCCACCTACAAGATGGATACAAAAACAGGAATGCTGGTCGGCTGTGCTCCATTATTCCGCATTACATATGACCCTTTTTTTCCATTCTTTTTGTGGACCTGCTGTGTAATGAAATGACTTGTGTGGATATAGGTGTTTCCTTCTGTGACCAAGATGGACACTGGAGATTACTTCTGCGAGGTGAGCAACGAGGCCGGTCCTTCCCAGCGCTGCAAAAGTGTAAAGATGGAAGTCCGTAAGTTCTCCCCTTTCTCTGTAGCTCCAGTTTGACAGAGTTAGAAAGTTCAGTGAAATATGGAAATGTTAGCTAATTTTTAAAAATTGTATTTCTTATGATTTTCAATGTGATTTTTTTCTTCAAGGTGACATAAACACCGGAGGAATTGTTGCTGGGGTAATCTTTGGGCTTCTGTTGTTGGGCCTGTTGATATTCGGCCTTTGGTTTGCCAACAAGAAAGGATATCTTCCCTGTAAGTTTTCATTAGTATTCCAAAACCTCTTGGTATTCAGAGGTTTATTGTGTTTAATTTGTAGTAGTAGGATATCTGAAGATGCCTAATCCTAAGCAGAAATGGAAAATAACGAAGTTAGCAGCTGACAAAAACACACACGTCTTTTTAGGTTAACAAGTTGGAGTTGAGTTTTCATTTTGCACATTTTGTCACAGTTGTAATTAGTTTATCATATGTCAGATGTAGGCTATAAAACACAGGTTATACATTTATATTTTCATAATTTATCAAGTGTTTTACTAAATTGACTTTTATTCTCTTCCTCCCTCTATTGCAGTGAAAACTGAAAGGTAAGAGAATTTTCTTAATTTGTTTTCCATTTTCACTTAGTGCAATTGTTTGAGTTACGGCAAACCAGTTACCTAAACAGGTCTGGTTTTAGGTTATTATAATTTAATTAAGTGTCCAGAGTGATTTAACTTTTTACTTTCTATCACAATCTGACTACAAACTTCAATGTGTGTCATTGGGATTTTATTGGACATACCGTAGCCAAGTACTGCAAATTGTCGACTGTAAAGAAAATATGTTTTTCATTTATTTAAAAAAAAATTAAGAAAGGCATGCACATGTATTCAGACCCATCATACCATAAATGTGTGTGCAGTTTAAGGCCTGAGAGGTCTGTTGGAGAATATTAGTCATGTAAACCTCTGAACAGCCAGCTTGGAAATCAATGTTCTTTCCTTTCATTTCTTACAAATATAATTTTCCTTCAACTCAATCACCTTAAAATCCCAGTAAATCACATTTTTTCCTGTTGCAATGTTACAAATTATAAAAAAGTTGATGGCATTGAATATTTTTGCAAGGCACTGAAAATGAATTGACGCTATTTCAAACAAAACCGTTCGGTTGATTTGTGTGGGACAACGCAGCCATGTTTCAGCTAGATTTTAGGTTGTTTTTTCAAAGAAAGTTTTGTACAATTCATGTATTTCATATATATATATTTAATTTTTATTCCCTAAGCTTCAGATTTCAACACAACTATCAATTTGATTAATCTATTTTATATTTTCTTGTTTACCCCCAGCAACAAGCAGTCAAGTGCAGCCTACAAGCCTCCATCAGTGTATGGTGGTGGTGGTGGGGAGGAAGATGACGTAAGTAAAATACATCTATATTTTAGAAATAATATACTTATTCTCATCTTGTGAAAATGACTTGAGTTTTGCTGTGTTCCTCAGGGGGAGTTCAAACAGAAGTCGTCATTTGTGGTGTAGGAGGTGGCAGTTGGAAACCTCTGTTAAATATTTGTTTTTGTGATTCTTTTTTTTTTGTTGACATTTTGCTGGCAGTCTGTAAAATATTTGTCTTTGTCATTTTTTTTTTGTATTTGTGCTTTCAGTCCTGTTTTTACGAACCATTTTGATTCTCCTCAGATAATGATTTCACTGTCACCCATGTAAGATTTTTAAGGAACTGTTTTAAGGAACTGTTTTGTACATTTATAGGTTTAGATTAAATGTATCTTCTATCTGCTGTTTTTGTCTGCCAGCATGTTTCTGCTACTGATTAACGCTAATGTTTGTGTTCTTTTTATTTTCCAGCTACTAAATTATTTTTTCCATTGATAATTTTCCTTTTAAACTATCACCAAGTACTGATTAAAGAACAAAGGCTTGGAGTATATTTAAACGCACAAAGCATGATACAGCTGAACTCATTTACTGGCAATCTCTGTTAAATACTGCTAAAATATAACACTGTAGCTGTGCTGTTAGGGTTTTTGTATTTTTATCTCAACTTTTCTGCAACAATACATTTTATTAGTTTGAGATTTTTATAGCAATTACAAAATTTGCTTTGTGTTTAGAGCTAGAAATGTTCAGTAGTTCGCCCAGTGGTTTAAATGTCTCACTTTTAATTTTTGACCTTTGTGTATTTGGATCACGGCTAAACCTAAAGCTGTCACTTAAATTGAACATTTATATTTCATATTTCAAACACAAATTATAAAATGTTTTGCTTTAACACTACTCAGGTCCTAAAGTTAAAGTTCTCTGAAGGTTGTCAACACACAACTGTCAATATATGTGGGAACAGTTTTTTTTTAGACTTTGCAATTATTGATTTGTCTGTTTATGTGTAAAATAAAAGTTAATAAATTATCTGGTTTATAATTCTCTTTCTTTCTCATAAGTTATACTTAAACAACCTGGCAAATACAGGTTGTGGAGTCTGAAATTTAAGTTAAAAAAATTAAAATGTAGAGGTTTTTATGCCATATGTCGCTGATATGGCATAATATGATGGTATCTTACTTAAAGAGGTCAACATGTTTAATTTGGTGAAGGTGAAAACAACTATAACACCACAAATTGATGTACCAAAAACCTCTGATCAGCAAGATTATGCCTTCTGTGATGTCACCCGAATCATGTATTACTAAACGCTGCTTTTGGGAAGGATAATGTTGATCATATATAAAAAAAAGTCCACAAAATTAAAAAAACAAAAACTGTGTGACAAACTAACGCATAAAGGCTTTAGTGGAACATTTTTTCAATTAAATAATATATCCTGGGAAAATGTTTATCTACTTTCAGTGAAACATTTACCACTGAGTAATAAATTATAAATTTACGGATTAATGCCGATGGGTGTTGCTATGACAACTAAGGATGGCGGACTGTTTTCATACCCCCGCACTACGCATGCGCGCAGCAACGTCGCTCTTTTTCTCGCAGACAGGAAGTGTGAGCAGCATTTTCCACCTCCATCATGGGACTGTCACTGAAATAACCACAGCAGCTCTTCATATAGCCTGTCTCTGTGTTCAAACGGCGCCCCTGAGTAGGCGGACTGTGTCGCTGTCGCACTTTTATACGCCCTCGGTCCTTTTAAAACCCACTTCCTGTCCCCTTCTGCTGTGCTGTCTCTTTAACTGAAGGGGTCGCGGCGGATCCTCCGCTCGCTCATCACGGTCCATTCATGAATAAGACAACATTCGGAGAGAGAAACTTGCGCTGTCGTGTCTGATTTTTCGCTCGGCGGACCGGATGTGTTCGCCGCTGTCGGGACCGCGGCTGAGGGCGCAGGAGTGACCTCCCCTGGCCGAGGCCCCCTGCTGATGGGGTTGACTTCATGTTGGGAGCCGTCAGGAGCAGCAGCCGGAGGAGGAGGCGGAGGAGGCAGCAGCTCGTTCCAGCTCGCAGTCAAAACATGCTCGTTTCCTCGCAGAGTTTCGCGATATCTACGTGCTTCCGTCCAGTCCGAGTCACTCTGGGTTAAATAGCGCATTGGTTCCGTCTTCCTTTTTTTTTCTTCCCCCCGCCCCCGGTTCTTTTTTTTTTTATCTGCTTGTAAATGAAAACACACCTGCGGAGCTGTGGACCTGACGCACGGATGGGGCAGTGAGTTATGGCAGCGAAGGAGGACCTGTACGCCAAAGTGACACCGCGAAGGCAGCGCCAGAACCGACCCAACACCATCAAACATGGCTCTACTTTGGACGTGCTGCTGTCCATGGGCTTCCCCAGGACCAGGGCGTAAGTGGACAGCTGCTCTGTCACAACTCTCTCTCTCTCTCACACACACACACTCTAGTCTGAACCAAGCAGCATCAACTTATTCTAGTATCCTGGTCAAAAGTTTCCTTTACATTCATTTCTACTTGCTTTTATTCTCTCAGCATCTCTGCTGTTGATGCTGCTTGGTTCTGGTGTGTCCATGTTGGCAACTCATAACTGTTTTGAAGTGTTTGCTAGAATTTGACAGTACAAATTAAACTGTGTTAATTTCAAATTGTACACATCTGAAAACTCAAACACTTTGGATCTAGTTGTTAAATAGTTGAAGCTTTTATTATTATTATTTTACACTGGTGAGAAAAGTACCAGATACATGTTACTATCAAGGCTGCATTGCAATACTAAGATTGATTATATAGTATCTTCGAATTATAATAAAAGGAGTGAAATTGCTAAGTTATTCTACATTTTTTTTCCCAACACCAAAGAATCCAGACCCACCCTAAAATTGTATAAAGTCAATTCAGAATTGCACTACTGGACAGCCAGTTTAACACCAGTAACATTTTCTGTTTTTCTTAATCCTAACGACCGGCTGAGATTCTAAAAGGATTATAAACTTGAGTAAAAATACCATATTACACAAAGATTTTAATTAAAAATGTAACATGTGATTTAATTGCTTTTATTTAACAACCATCATCGATACTGTGCAGAAATAATACAATGTTGTGCAGTTATACCTAGGCTGAACCAACCAGTATCCAATAATTCTGGTATTTTATTGAAATAAATTTTTTTTTTTATCATATTCATCTGCAAATTTTTCATAAATCTAGGCATCTTTTCCACTGATGATCTTTGGCTTTTTTTGAGTGCATGTTGTCAACTTACAGCTCTTGGGTTTTTCATAATGACCCTATTTAAACTCAGGTGTTTGCTTAGCATTCTCCAACCTAGGTTTTCCCACAGCAGGGGAAAAAATAAATATAATTTTAATTTACTATTTTAATAATATTCATTTTGGGATCATTTTAGACAAGCTTCTTCATACATAGACAAATAAATTATCCAGTTTTATTTAGAACATAATGTTGATTTTGAATTTGCTAAAAGCATGTCAAGTCCACTTTTTGACTTTACATGCTGCTCTTCTTTACTCCATTTGTCATCTCATTAAAAGAACTTTAACAACTGTAAAAATGGAATTATGGGAATTTCATTTAGCAGTTTTAAAGGTGTTGTTTTTTAAATACGCCACAATCTTTCTTAAAATATTATTTGAGATGAAACGTTTTAGAGCTTTAAATGAAATGTGGATTTAACGGTACAGACCACAGAGACAAGAAGAAGGGGTAATTTCGATTGGGTTTTATGCAAAAACAGTTCAGTGCATGAAACGTGACTCACGAGCAGCAGCATGATGAAAGACGCTCTCAAGTTATGGATGTAAACATGGCTTACCATACTGTAAATATCTTCTTTGTACCACAAGAAGAAAGATATTGTTGTTTTAGTTGTTACATGCATGAACAAGTTTAAAAGCTGAAATGTTCTCATGTAGAAAATGGTAGAAGTGATTTAAAAATGTTCTGCGAGAGAAGCTTGGTGTGCTTATTCCTTGGGCTGGCTGAGGATTAATCATGGTTTCCTCATTGTAGTCTGAGGAGGGCTTTGTGCTCACTGTCTCTCAGTGTCAACACAATCTTATGGGTATTTCCTGGTTGTGGCCGTCAATACTTCTTTTCATTCATCCTTTAAGCAAAGCGGTTGCCAGGAAACAAGCATTATTGATTCCAGACAGTAGTCTGTAGATTAGCTGATAATATGAAAACGCGTGGTCTGCGTGTTTCTTATGGTTTTTAAATAAATGATTTACAGTTTGCAATTAGTAGATGCAAAACAACAGAAGAAATCCACTAGAAGCAGAATTGGTGATTTAAGTATAATTAAAAAATAAACAGATAAAATAATGAAACTATAAATAACAAAACCACATTTAGGTTTAAATATTGAACATTATACATTAGCTTAACGAGCCATGCTATAGTTTTGTTCTGCCAAATAATGACAACTAATTGTAAGCATGAGCAAGCTCTTTTTAATTTCTCTCCTTCCTCTCACTGTGCAATGTCTTCCCTGTCACAGGAAGTGTTATTATTTTGTCCTTTTTCATTGTAAGCACTGTCACATACTCCCACATAAATTATTAACCTAACATGTTGAAACTGTCCCATCCCACACAGGGCCTTTTTCCTACATGCCCAAAAATGATCTCCCAGGTACCAAAGAAGCGATTCTCTTGTGAACGTTGCAATTAGATTCTGTTTTGCTTTGTAAAAATGAAGGCAGACATTTTGGCAGCGACTCGGACTAGTGAGGTTACAAGTGTTGACTAGCTTTTCCTTTTAACCAGGTCAAGCCGTTACCTTTTGAAAACATTTTTTTCTTTTAAATGCTAGGTTTTTTAAAAACTGACAAAGTTATAATGGTTCTCTGCCCAACGCCAGCGATTGACTGTGATTCGCATGTTTGCATACGCACATCCATTATCTACGACACCCATTGTCGCTCTGATTTAATAATTGATCTCTGTAACAAATTGTTGTCAAATATTAATGCGCGCCAGTGAACAGTCCTGACTGCCGCTCCGGTGAAGCTGCCGGTTGTTTTGTGCTCATGACTCTGGCTTGTTTGTCTCTGTTCGTTGACGATTTGGCAAGTTAAGCAAGTTTTGGTGCGGTTGCAAAAACTGAAACCAAAACTAAAGAATTGTAGTTTTTTTTTTGGTGGCAAGCAGGAACTCCTCCATCAACACTCGTTAGCATCCCAAGTAGAGATGTGCTCAAATGTTTTAAAATGAAATGCTCGTTGGGTTAATTGGTTCGGTTCTCAGGGAGTGTGTGTGCGTGCGTAGTTGTCCATCCTGTGTGTCATCCTCCACTCGTGCTTCTTGTTGCAGCTCTTTCACAAAGAGCTATTTGGGTTTTTCTTCATGTCTTACCATCCTCTTCACCGCAGCTTGTGGTGAGGTAAATATGGCTCCTTGCGCAGCCTGGAGGCTAGAGGCCAAAATAAGTGTGTCTCTGTGTCACACTTTCATACCACTGGGAAACGGAGAAGTCTGAGGTCAACAAGCTTCTGCCTTTCTTTAAGGCCGTAGTTTCTTGTCTTTCCCGTTTTGAAGAGTGACCAAAACAAATCTACCTCTGTGCCACATCGACTATTGTGCCTCACAGAAGCAGGAAAGGTTTTTGAAGTAAATCTTCCCAGATCAATGAATGTTTTTTGACTTCGTGGTGAGTTTCATTTTATTTACCGTTTTGAAGAGTTTGTCAAAAGAAACAGAGAAACAAGAAGTAAAGGTTATGAGGAAAAGTTAACTAAGGAAGTGAAACACAATGATTTAGTTTTTTATTACACTTCTTTGAAGTACAAAAAGTTATCATATTTAAAATTTTGGTCAAATTTGTATTTCTCAAAAAAAATATGAGTAATTATCAAGATAATGACCACATTTTTCTAACATTTTCAGTGTTTGATTAGTCGACAGCAGCAAAGGATGAATTTACTTTACAGCTTTTAACGCATTAGTACCAGCAGTGCCAATATGTACATCAACAGTGTAACGCCACATTTAAGATTTTTCAAAATTGCAATTTCAACCTAATATTTATCACTAAGACATTCGCAGATTATTTGCTAAGTGTTGTTTTGTACCGTTTATGTTCATTCGGCTGTAGCATGTTTTCCCTTCCTTCGTTCCTCATTAGTGAAACGTCCAACTTTTCATATTTTGCCACTCTGCTGTTCAGCGTTGGTGGAAGAGGAACAAGAAATGTAACGGAAATGAGCTATCCATCACTGCTTCAGGCAACAAAAGCTTATTGTGTTCGGGTGTTTGTTTCCAGGCTGTGGGGAACGTGAATCATGGAGACACACACACACACACGCACGCACACACACAGGCATGTACACACACAAAAAGACACTGACCCTCTGCTTTATTCTGGGGATGTTTCTTTCTTTCGTTCTGTTTTTTTGTGCTGATGCATCCAGGTTCTGACCTGAGTAATCAGGTTGGAGCTGCCTGGAAGGTTGTTGCTCCCATGATTGTGTGGAAGCAAAGATGCGACGTGACCCCAGCTGAATGTGCAGCAACACGCCTCTGACGTGTAAAGTGGTGTGTTGATCTTTGTTGTACAGGCTCGGTGGGACATGGAAGAAATGGGTTCAGGAAAGCATGAGTGTTTCTGGAAAGTGTCTAAATGAAATGATCAGTTATTATTTAGCCCAAAACTGTCTTTTAAAGCTTCAGTGAACCATTTTCTGTTGCATGTTGCATCTTGTAGTTTCTGTACTACATTAGTAAATCATATAACATCTTTAGGAACACTTCCTTATAACACTTGAGTGTTAATTTTAACTTCTTGTTGTCCTGTATTTCCTGTTAAACATTGCCCTTGGTCCTTTTTATAGTGTCTATATGGAATCAAACCAGGGTATTAAAAGTCCATTAATAGTCTTTTTTTGTTTTGTTTTTAGCTATGATATATGTTTAGATTTTGAGGCTATTCTGTAATATTCTGAAGGCAGCATTTTTATTGGGTTGTAGTAAACATATCAGCAAAAGTAGATGTTTTACTGGGTGAAATAACTGAGCTTACTGGAAGGACAAAACAGCCTTCAAAACAATAAAAAAAACACCTTAAGACTTAATTTGTTGTACATTTAAGCAAAAATGCTTAGGGATTAAGCTAATTTTGTTTATATTGTAAGGAAGTGAAAAGGCGAATTCAGACATCCTATCTCATGAAAATCCCAATAACCCTACTACACGGGGCGACTCTGTGGGTAGAATAGTGGTCTTGTGATCGGAAGGTTGTAGGTTCAATTCCAGCTTCCTCCTGTCACATGTCGATGTGCCTCTGGGCTTTACCCTAAATTCCCTACTGATCTGCGTATCAGTTTATAAATGTGTGTGCGTTTGAGTGCAAATGGGTGAATGTGACTCTAGTGTAAACCGCTTTGAGTGGTCAAAATAATTGGAAAAGCGCTATATAAGTTCAGTCCATTTACTTTTTTCCCCTCACATTAGTAAGAAGCTATAAATAGGGTTAATGATAAATGATGTGATGGAAAATGTAGTCAGATGCCCCCCACTTCATTTTGGTTAGCCACTCTGAGACGAAGGTGGCAGTTTCTGAGTTGGCAGGAAGCCGATAAGAAAAAATCATGATAACTGCAGTGATAAAGTCCAAAGACAGACATGAACATAATTGGTCTTACTCTGTGTTGAACTGTGAGTGTAAACAAGACATGTCCTACTGCAGAGACATTGGACATCGGTGTTGACTTTTTACTTTCCATCCGTGCTTAGAGGGACGGTTCTCCAACCTTTTTTTTTAAAGAAGTATGGATTCCCTTTGAAAGACTGTGCTCAGGATTGCTTAATGGATAACAAAAGCAGGTACTACTTATACCTCCACTAATTTATTATATTCTTTTTGCTTTACATCTTAAATGATTGTTTAGGCTTAAGTCTTTGTTTTTTGCAATTTTAAAATCTGCATTGTCTAAAATTCAAAGCTATAGAGAAACAACTTGTTAAAATCCATTGGTAAGTAATTTTTGAATTTTTTTCCATCTTTAATGTGACACACAACCGGTACGAAAGGCACAATAAACTGTTTGCAAAAGTTTATTATTTGTAATGCACCTTTGAGTTTACCATCAACATTTACATTTCATTTTAGGTTTTTATGGCACTTCTTGCCTTTATTTGCTGTATTTAAAGAGAAAACGGGCAGAGGGTGGAGGAAACTTCAGTAATCGAACCATGGTGGCTTCATCGAGGACCAACACTCCTCTAGATCTACATCACCCCGTCATATGCAATTTGCTTAAGTACAAACCTAGCATCAATTTGCAAAAGACCAAGATTATCTCTAGGTATATGTATCAAGACCACAATCAAAAACCATGTTTATTAATATACTTAGTTTTATGCATGTCAGGAAACGACAAAATTATTTCTGTTTGCTGACTGCAAGAATAACAAGGAAAGTTTTAAAGAAATATTTACATTCAGAAGTTTACATTGTAATTTCCATTTTGTTATTTAGTATAACTGCCTTTTAAACTGTATATTTGGTAGAAACATCTTGGCTATCCTTCCTTAGGGAATGTCTTATAATAAATAAGTAGCTGGACATTTGGCCCATTTCTTCCAATGAAACTGGATTTATAGAGTCAGGCTTGCAGACACCTTTTCAGCTCAGCCCACACATGTTTTATGTTTATATTCAAGCCTTGTGCTGACCTCTCCAAAACTGTGACTTTGTTGTCATTTAGTCCGTTTTTAATTAATTAAAAGGCATGTTTACGGTCTTTGCCTAATTTCCCCTCAGCTATAATTTCCTGACTGATTTCTTTAGATTTCCTTTAAATATTTCATCGTTTTGCCACATATTCTGTAAAGTGCACCAGTTCCTCTTGGAGCAAAATGCCTTCATAAGACAATACTGCTACTCTCATACTTCACATTTGGGATGGCGTACTCAGACTTGCAAGCTTCCCATTTTTTTCCCCAAGATGCAACGCAGGTCCTCTTTACCAAACACTTTATTTAGTTTTATCAGAACAAAGAAAGTGGGATTTTTTTGTTCCTGGGTGTATTTGTAAACTATAATCTGGCTTTTATGTTGCTTTTGGAGTGATAACTTCCGCCTCTCTGGGTGGCCTGCTGCTCATGTCTGCACAGCACCTGATTCAGCCAAAGCCTGGTTATGAAAACCGGCTACAGCATCTTATTTGGATTTATTTGTTTTCAGTCAGGATGTTGTACAGGATATATGTAAAGGTGGAACAAGTTTACAAAGGATTTTTCAATGTCATAAACCTGGATTTTAACAGTAAGAAGAACTTTTTAGAGCTTCAGTACATCCACCAATGATGAGCTCCATTTATTATAAGCAATTACATTTTTGCATCTTCTATTCTGTTTTCTTGTCAGATTCGTTTTACAGATACAAATGTCTCTTGTGCAACATGTTCTCCAACGGCTTCTCAGCATCAAAGCCAGCGCGGTTTCTGAGCTGTAGCGCATATAGCTGTGTGGAGATTATATGCTCTAACTTCATTTTTTTGTTTTTTTTTGTTTTCCCACCCTGCCCGCCTGTGAAGTCTTTTTGTGAAAGTAGGAGGAAGTCAGAGTGCACGCTGAATGCAGCACATTGTTCCCCTTACCTAGAACACTTTCATTTCTCTTCCCTATTCAGAATGCTACTTTAACATGCAAAGTAACATCAAGTGAAATCATTTGACATGTAGGAAAATCTCTGGCAGAATTACAGCAAAAAGAAAAACCTTCTACATTCACGTATCAGGAATAGTGCGAACTAAAACAAGCTCTGAGCCTGTGTTCAAGACAGCCAAGAGGAAGTCGCTCATTTCCGGAAGTGGCTTGTGACCTTTTGCAGAGCACTGTCGAGTTGGTAGTTGGAGGGAGGCTGAAGCAGATTCTGAGTCGGTTGTGGTCGTGCTGAGCGATGGCGTTCTGTACTCAGTGAGCTATCGTGATTTTTCTCATTAGATCAATCCTACATTCGGCAAAAAGTGAATTTTCTGCTGAAAAGGCAAATACTTGTTCCAAAAACCCTAATGTCAAGGCTCCGGCCTTGTGTATCCTCTTTATGTACAACCTTTCTAAATCTAAATTTAATTTGGGGCCTTAATTAATGCCAGACGCTTCTGATGGTGCGTCTTAAGACAACATGCCGACCCAACCCAACTCCCAAACACTTTCTGTTTTCGCTGCCTGTGTAGCAGTCGTGGGACTGTGAGTAGGGCTCAGTGATGCATCATGATTTTGGCACCAGGCCTTAAACAAAGTATTCACAGTGAACCATTTGCTCTGTGTACAGTTTAACTTGTTTCACTGATGTCATAGAGCACTAAAAATAACCTTCTTAAACCCTGGGCTTCTTATAAACCTTTTTCTCTCCTTCGCAACTTTACTTGAGTGAATTTCTTATTTGCTCTGTCTGACCTGGTGAACCTCCCGTCTGTATCATTAAGATAAATGATGGTAAGAAAAGACCTCAGCTGTCCACAGATACTTTTGTTCAATTTGTAGTTCCCGATTTGCTGAAAATAATGAGGATGTAACACCAGAGCAGGCCTGTCTGTGAATCAAATATGTCACTAAGCCATAGGACAAATTAGGGGTTAATTTAATTAGCAAATTAGAACAGCTTACCATAAATGCATAAAAGTATGGCATGTGTGGCTCTGTTAAAAGTAAAGTGGCTACACATGGAAATTAGCATTGTTAAACGCTTTTATTGGAGATTAGCTAAGTACTGCTTGTATGTTTATGACAGGAAAGTTACACTAAGTTTAGAGTTACACATTTACACAGCAGTTGTGACAGATGTGTTGCCGACTTTTCCTAGAATTACAGATGCAATGCTTACATTTTTCTGTAGCGCTGGATGGGTCTAGTTTCTTTACATTGTTTGCAATCTGGTAGTAAATATACAGCAGATTTGTATTCCTAATGTTACATTTAGTGATGGAAAATTAAATTTACAAGATCCAAGATCCTCTGGTTCAAGGATGTCGCCCTTCTGGGCTTTTTGCACTGAGGAAAGCTCATCTTTCTCCTTTTCCAGTTAATGCATGTGCAAATAACATTCCAACCCTGTAATCCAACAACTTCTAAATGTAGTTTGTGTTTCTGCTTGGGGTTTATGATTGGAGGTTACATTCATAGTCAAGGGGAGTGTCAGTTTCAGTGTTGGAAAATGTCCTTGAACTGACAAAGGTAGATGGTGACTACTATCAGATACTTATAAAAATGTTGTGAACTATTGTAGCAAACTAGTTATATAAGCAAAAAAATAAGTGTTTCAACTTAAAAATTTGAAACACAAAAATGTCGTACAGTTTGAGACAGCTCAGCTTTGAGGCACTTTATGCTGCAGTTTCTTCATGTTAGCTTAGAACTTTTGGCTAAAAAAACTTAATTAAAAAGTACAATATTTTTATCATTCTCATTTACATAAGGTTAACAAACCTTTTGAAAAAGGCTAACAGGTTGTAGGTGAATTTTGGACCATTTTAAGAGACATGCTAATAGCTCAGCTAGTTTAGCTTAATTTATTTCATGTATTATTTTCAAAGATGACTCCTAGAGATGTATCATCGACTTTTTTTGGGGGGGAGGGGGGTCCTTATAAAACATAATTATGAACGATAATACAAATCTTAACTAGTAAATTCAAAATATAATTCAAGACACTTAAACACAGGCATGCATGCTTCCTCCCAAGCTAAAGCTAGCTTATAAAAAAATACATGTACATATAAATTCATATTAGCAACTGTATGGTACACAGTTGCTGCATACACACAAAATAAGACAATACATTCAAATGCAGTGTATGTGTGCATGTTCATGTGAGGAGTAAGTACTTTGTTCTTACTGAAAACTGGAAAAAAGGCAATTTAAAAATATGAAACGAGGTGGTGCAGCTAAACGATGGAGGCAAATTATTCCATCTAGGATAAATGTTCCAGGAGTAGCTAATTATTTCACATGTCACCAAACGTATATATGTTAGCAAGCCTAAAGTGCTCTCTACACAAATTATAAACTGCCTTTTTTCCCCTTTATTTTGTGTAAACCTAGAGTGCTGGCATATTTAAGATAATAACTATAGTGTAAAATTAACCAATGGTCTTTTCATGCCTATGAAGCCTAATTAGGAGTGAATAACAACTACTATCTGTATGGTAAATATAACATTTTGTCTATAAATTAGTAAACTCTCATTTCATTGAATGCTTGCCTTGCTGCAGGCTGAATGATTGCACTGTTGCAAGTGGAGCATATTTTTTCAGCTGATGGAAACTCTCCTTTGGGTGCAGTTGAGTGTCAGGCAGCAAACTGAGATCCCAGCAATGCTGGTGTGATAAGTATTTGGAGCTGTCTGTTTGCCGTCAGCTTATAAACAGGAAATTCTGTTTCGCTGGTGGAGTCGAGTCGGGGAGCGGCCCTTGGGAGCATCTAGCTGCAAATGTTGTAGCATTTGTTTATATTTGCATGTAATGTAGTTTATCTTTTCTGCTATTCTTTCATGGCTAATTTGCCTGCATGAAAAGCACGATGTTTACATAGTGGAGGTTTGTCACTTCCAGCTTGTCCAACAGCCTGGAAAATGACTAGAACGTAATAAACAGCCCAAAGAATGTTTAAACATGTGAGAAACCAAACCGCAGCAAACATGCAAAAGTCTGTGAGTTTTTCTACAAAGACTGCTAATGCCCTTATCATAAGTGAGAAAACTGCAGGGCTATATTTGATATTTTCTGCTACGCAGGTCCATGTGAAAAAATATATTAAAAATCATCTGACGATATCACTTTTTTATTAGTACTTTGAAATGGCTCTCACGCAGGGCAGAGTTTGCTTTTGCACATTCTTTAATCTTTTTAATCTTTGTTTGGCTTTCAAAAACTTATTCAATTAAAAATAACTTTGTCGGTGTTTGCTGAGAATAAGTTAGAAGTTGAGGAGAGTTTGTTCTTTTATTCCAGCAGAAAACATCCAAAACATTAAAATTGAGTTTAATAGGGATACGTTCTGATGAGGACTTCTGTGAATTGCTTGGTGGTCCATCCATTATTTCATGAGTCCAGATTTTTTCACATTTGCATTCACTGTAATTCAGTCAGAGCAGTTTCTTTGTCTCTTCTTTTATGTTATAGACGAATAAAAAAATGGCGCCTAATTGTTAACCGGAACAAGAGCAAAATATTTGTCAACTCTCAGGTCAGAGAGTGAGCGAGATTGGATGGAGAATGTCTGGGATCTGCAGATTAAAGTCTGTCATTGACCTTTAATTAAATACTGATCTGGACATATGAATATTGTTTAAGTTAAACTACTCCATTGTGGTTTCAGTTGTATGTTAAAGTCATACACATTCTGCAAGAACAGATAAATGTATTGTCTCTCCTTGTGCTGCAACATCAAGGTGACATCATTCTGTACTTAAAACCCTGATTTTTAAAAAATAGTTAGTTTTTGTTTGGGGCAGAAATATTTGTCCTGAGTGATTTTTAAAATAAAAAAATATATGCTAATGCTGCAGGTTGAAGGAATTATGAAAATATGACAAGAGTTCTTGTGACGTATATGAAATATCCTGAAAGATTTTGGGTTTTTTCCGCCTCCAGTAAATGAACAGATTTATTTGTTAAGGGGCGCAAAATACAAATGTAGGGCAAGTTGTGTTTTGTGTCAGTTTATGAAATGCCCCAAATACACTGAGGTTTGTGGTTCTGACATAAGCTGTACAAGGACCAAGGCTAGTTTGTAGGAAAATCTTTACATCTGCGTGGCTGAGTGTTGAAAGATAAATGATTTAATTATAGATGCACGTCAGCCGATTTTACAGAAACAAGGTCATTTAGACTACTGAACAAATATGCATTCATTGTTCCCCTTTGTGAAGCCTCATTAGGGAAAGTGAATAATTTAAAGTTGCATAAAGTCATGGGTATGCAATTCTATGAAATGACTGAACGTTTAAAAACGGCAGAGTTGAGATCTTCTGTGTCTGAAAGCCAGAGTGGCGGCAGAAGGCTGAGTCTAGCCTCTGAGACGTGGCAGGATGCAGTAGCCGACAGTCTGAACTTAGTTGCCGTTGCTCCCCGTCACTTTGATCTTTTTGCTTGATGCACTTTTTCTGCAGCCGTCAAGACATCAAAGATTGTGTTGACACTGATGGTCTGCATTCAGATGAGTGTGTGTCCCCCTTACACAGCATCCTCTGCTAGCATGACTGGCAGTCTGCTTGTGAAAATCTGCACCTGATCTTTTGCTCTGGTTCAAGAAAACGTCTTATTTATTCTTTCTGTGTAGGTTTGAACTGTGTGTTATTATACTAGTCCATTATATTAGTCCATTATATTGGACTATTTCCTCCTGCATCACACTTTATGTTAAATGTATCTACATATTTCCATCTGCATTACACCTGTTTCTTCATTCTATAGACAACCCCAGTGTGTGAATGTAATGTAAAAAAGGTGAGTCAAAACCAAGCTGATGCAGTGCCTTCTCTCCATTATTAATGTTTACACCCACAACACGGTTTCATAGCACTAAAAAAAAGAACAGGTCAAATTCACCTTGTTGCAAGATGTTTGTATGTTTGCTCACCAAACCTGCATAAGAACTTTAGTAATATTTCATGTCACAAGGAGTCTCTTTGTACAAAGATAAGAAGCATGCAATCCTGTGTTCCAGCTCGGATTGGATTTTATGAAGCCTCAGTCACATCTGCTTGTAATCCCATCATCCCTTCTGAAATAAAAAAAGACGGGGGAAAAAAAATCCTCCTCCACACAGTACCAGGTAGGATCTTCGTATAAGACGATTGTAGCACACAAATGGCTCTGCGTGTTAAGCCTTCTCCACCCAGCCATGGCTTGTATTATCAGGATCTGGGTCAGTGAGATAAAATGTTGTATGTGGTCGTGGTAGACCAGTTCAGGGGTTTGTCTCTGCACTGCACGTGTTCTCGTGTGTGTGTGTGTGTGTGTGTGTGTGTGTGTGTGTGTGTGTGTGTGTGTGTGTGTGTGTGTGTGTGTGTGTGTGTGTAAAGGGGGCGCACCGTTCAGACCTGGCGATCTTTCACAATCCCGCCGGCCCGGCCTTCCCACCCTGCCGTGTGTCAGGGCGCTCTGGCTCGGGGTTCGGGGACGTCGCCGAATCTAGGACCCTCTCTGTGGGACGGATATAAAAATAGCTCATTGAGTTTGAACACAAACGGGGGCACAGTAAGCACTATCGGCGCCGTCACACGCAGAGGAGCTGCAGCGAGTCTGAATCACGTTCCAAAAAGAAGTCCGAAGGCTTCGCAGTGGCACAGAAAACGACTAATTTGGTATTTAGAGACGATCATAATGTCTGCACAGAGGGGTAAAATGCAGTGCTGTCTATGTTACAGTTATCATTTAGATAAAAGCGTGGCGGTAATATAACAGTTTTGTGTTTTTGTTTACTGATCCAATGAATAAGCCATTTATTGGCTTGGGCCCGTGCCTTGTTCTCACACAATGCACAAAGAACTCTGGCTGAAAGGAGATGGAGTAACAAGGCTTAGAGTTCAGCTACAGTCTTCATCACTGTCGTCAGTTATTTGGCAGTCGCTCACATCTGAATAATAAGCAAAAGATACAAATATGAATCAATATGATACAAATATGAATCATGGATAAACGGGGCAAAGAGAATTATGCCGTGCCGTACGGCTCCTCTGAGTGGATGCAAGCGGCACTAGTGTGGCAAAACAGAAAGTTGCTGGTTGTTTGCATGCATGGATGCAAATACGATGGATAACAGTTTACTGATGAGATAACATGAAGTCACATTTTGGTACTTTGTTTTATCTTCCCCAATAAGCAAATCCTGCCCACAGACCAGAATTTGCATGCGGTGTGTGGAGGCTTAATGTTAAAAGGAGAACCTCTTGGTTTTTCCATTGCAAAAGTATCCATACCATATAGTCACAGCTAACAGAAATTAAAATATTTTTCCAATAAAAAAATCTGCAAGTCTATTGACATATATCCCTAACCTTGCCTGTCCAAATCTTGTCAGTTGAGATATAACTCCGGACTTTAACTGGGCCATTCATATGTGTGAATATGCTTTGATTGAGACCATTCAACCTCCAACCTAGTGTTCAGACTTTTGTTGATTCTTAACAGGTTTAGTTAAGAACTATAATCACCATTCTGACCTTGTGGACCAAAAATGTTCATACATGGAGGCTTTTTGCCCTTTTCCTTTTTAAGGAGCCCAAAAAAGCAAGAATTAAAAAAAACAAACAGAAAAAAACAAACTGCTATATCTGTCCAGAACAGCATGACTTAGCAGGGCAAGTTATAAAAATAGCACATGTTTTTTTTTATTGCATTCACAGTTAATAATTTGTAGAGGCTTTTAAAGGGACAACTATGTGGGTCTTTCCCGTGAGCGTGACCGGAGAGATGCTGTCAGTCAATAAAAGCTCAGTGATGCAGTAATGGAAAAAAAGTGAACAGGATTCCAGGATACACTGCAGAGGATAACTGTCAAAAAGTCTAATTATCAACACATAAGAATCTCTGTCTTAAAAAAATTCAAAGTGTTTAAAAAAGAAGTTTTATGGCTTAAAGAGTGACTAAAAGCATGCAACATCCTTGTCAGTGAGGAATAACATCTTAATTTAGTTTCTTCCTAAGCCTTCATAAATAAAAGACTCTGGTCTGATGAAATGACTGAGCAATCGGGATCCCAAGTGTAGCTCGGTATGAATGTCATGCTTTGAAACGCTCCATGTGGCTTGATGTCGAAATCTTTTCCAGTGTGCACAGGATTTCTGGAGTTTCAACAAGATGATGACTGGAAGCGTATAAAAAACACCCGGAGTTCCCTTGCTGTGCCTTTTACCAGTGAAATCTATTTTAAAGTGAATCTTGTGTACAACAAAAAGCATTTATCATGCTTGCAAATTGTATTACATAAAGCAGCTGAGGAAATAAGTTGTTAAACAAGACTTAGAGATAGTTTGGCCTAAATATTCTCAAGCACATAAGTGCTCATTACTTATTCATAGACTGAGCTTCGTGAATCAGACCAACACGTTTGATTTTATGACAATAAAACCCTCACAATGCTTTCCTAAGAAAAACCATAGCAGGTTTATTAAATCAGAATAGCTCTGTTTCACAAACCCTCTGCTCTAAGCATTAAAGTTAGGTCATAAATGATATGAAGTGAGCTGCTCTGAATGCATCTGGTCCCACAGGAGAGAGTATTGATTCTGTGATCGTTCTTTGATCCCCCCTCTGTTCTGGTTCCCGTTGCAGGTTGAAAGCTCTGGTTTCGACTGGAGGCAAAAACGTCCAGGCGGCTTGTGACTGGTGAGAGCAACACAAACGCATCTATTCACGTTCTGTGTAACACAGAGCAGAAAAATATATATTTTGGAGACAAACATTTGCAGTTCTTACTTCAAAGAAATGGTTTTGAATCTCTACGGCTTCTCATTATTGCCCTCTGCTGGATAGTAACCGCTCTTCCTGTCTCCCCCTTGTTTCTGGCTGCTCTCAGGCTCTTCTCCCATTTGGACGACCCTTTCCTGGAAGAACCCCTGCCCAGAGAGTATGTGTTGTACCTGCGGCCCAGCGGACCTCTGCTCCAGCAGCTCACACACTTCTGGAAGCAGTCCCGCCTCACCTGCGGGAAGAACAAGGCCCACAACATCTTCCCTCACATCACTCTCTGCCAATTCTTCATGGTAAGTTTATGTTTGCTTTTTATTAATGTTAACTGGTAACATCACTTTTTGTTTTCAATCCCCTGTTGTTCAGTTTAACCTAAGACCAAAGTTCCTCTTTGGTGGAGACAGATTGTCTGAGTCGGCATTTGCTTGGAGACTATTTCCTTTCTGAAAAAAAAAAA
>CAEGAF010193538.1:0-21750 GCA_903067075.1 Micropoecilia bifurca | reverse complement strand
CAGAACTTCGAACACGTTCCGGGGGAGGTAGGGGACATTGAGTCTGAGTGGACCATGTTCCGTGCCTCCATCGCCGAAGCGGCTTATCAGAGCTGTGGCCGCAAGGTCGTTGGTGCCTGTCGCAGTTCCTCAGGATTGGCAGACCGGGGTGGTCCCCCTGTTTAAAAACGGGGACCGGAGGGTGTGCTCCAATTACAGAGGGGTCACACTCTTAAGCCTCCCTGGTAAGGTCTACTCAGGGGTCCTGGAGAGGAGGGTCCGTCACATAGTCAAACCTCGGATTCAGGAAGAACAGTGTGGTTTTTGTCCTGGTCGTGGAACACTGGACCAGCTCTACACCCTCAGCAGGGTCCTGGAGGGAGTATGGAAGTTCGCACAACCAGTCTACATGTGTTTTGTGGACTTGGAGAAGGGGTTCGACCGTGTCCCCAGGAGGGTTTGCGGGGGGTTCTCCAGGAGTATGGGGTACCAGGCCCTTTGATACGGGCTGACAGGTCCCTGTATGACCGGTGTCAGAATCTGGTCCGCATTGCCGGCAGTAAGTCGGGCTCGTTTCCAGTGAGAGTTGGAGTCCACCAAGGCTGCCCTTTGTCACCGATTCTATTCATTACTTTCATGGACAGAATTTCTAGGCACAGCCGAGGTGTTGAGGGGATCCGTTTTGGTGGCCTTAGGATTGCATCTTCCTTTTTTTTTGCGCATGATGTGGTCCTGTTGGCTTCATCAGATTGTGATCTGCAGCTCTCGCTGGAGCGGTTCGCAGCCGAGTGCAAAGTGCAAAGCGGCCGGGATGAGGCTCAGTGCCTCCAAATCTGAGGCCATGGTCTTGAGCCGGAAAAGGGTAGCGTCCTGCCTCAAGTGGAGGAGTTTAAGTATCTGGGGATCTTGTTCACAAATGAGGGAGGAAGGGAGCGGGAGATCGACAGGCAGATTGGGGAGCATCTGCCGTGAAGCGGCGCTGTACCGGCGCTGAAGAGAGAGCTGAGTCAAAAAGCGAAGCTCCCGATTTACCGGTTGATCTACATTCCCACCCTCATCTATGGTCATGAGCTTTGAGTCATGACCGAAAGAACGAGATCACGGATACAAGCGGCCGAAATGGGTTTCCTCTGCAGGGTGGCCGGGCTCTCCCTTAGAGATGGGGTGAGAAGCTCGGTCATCCTGGAGGGACTCAGAGTAGAGTCGCTGCTCCTCCACATTGAGAGGAGCCAGTTGAGGTGACTCGGGCATCTGGTAAGGATGCCTCCTGGACGCCTCGGGGAAGACCCAGGACACGCTGGAGGGACTATGTCTTCTTTTTGTTCTTGGGATTCCCCCAGAGGAGCTAGAAGAAGTGGGAGGGGAGAGGGAAGTCCGGGCCTCCCTTCTGAAGCTGCTGCCCCTGCGACCCGACCCCGGATAAGCAGCAGAAAATGGATGGATGGAGATTTTTTTTATTTGCATTTTAAATGTAAGCATTGGCAACTTGTACCCCTGGTTAACACATTTCACCAGTTTCCAGTGTGAAGTTTGCAAAATACACATAAAGCAATCCAGACTTCTAAAAAAATGCTATGTAGTTGCATTTTATTTAAGGTGCAGTATATAATGTTTTGTCCTATTTTTCAAAGCTGTCCCCAATGGGGAGGAAGGATGAGATTGAGATTGTGATTGACGGTGCTAAAACTCTCCTGCCACTGACTGGTTGTTTCTAGCACTGGGAGAAAGGAGAGGAAACAGATTTTTCAGAGATTATCTGTCATACTATGCAGTCACAACATAATAGTTTTAACAAATATGTGAACATTTTTTTTATAAAAGTGACATACTGCAACTTTAATTTCACTTAGGAGAGGGCAGGTCCGAAGGGATATGGAATAGAGCTGCTGCTGACTGATTCATCTGTTAAGTGTGGTACAAGGTACAAGTTAAATATATGAATATCTTGGTAATAATTTCCCTTAATTCATTAAATACTAGTTAAAAGTAGTAGTTTTAACTAGCATTAGCTACAAACAGTTGGTAGATAAGCTAATTATGCTAAATAGTTGATCACCTCATACAGTCTAGTGACTTCTGGGAGAAAAATTGGGCTATAAATTGACACTTTTACATTTTTCTCTCTCCCTCTCCATTTTTCAATTTTTTTTGGAAAACTTGACTATAACTTTTCTTGGCAGCATAGTAACTGGCACAATCATTCTTGTCTTCCACTTACTAATGCTGAACAGTATCACCATCAAGCACACTGAGCAGGAACGAATCTGTGAAAAACAATCAATCTCCTCCACCTCGCCTTCATGCAGATCCAGGGGGGTTCAGGACAAATATGGATATGTGTTTTTTGGTCTGGGAGGGGCAACATTAAATTTTTACTGCTAAAAACAATCTTCGAAAACACAATATGATTAATTTTGTAATTGACATGGCCCCAATTTTTTTTATCTCTCTGAACAAAAAATAAATAAATTGTGGAGGGCCCCCTGTCGAGCAGGGGCCCCTAGAGATGTCATACCTTTCCCCCCCAAAACCGCACCCCTAGGTACTCCTAGCCAAAACTAGACTCCTACGTGTTTATAAAGGTGGACTTGTGGATGTGGGATTTTGGACTAGCTGGCCATTTTGGAAACTGCTACTTTGTAGTGAAGATTTGTAGAAAGTAGTCAAGACTTCTGCTGTTCTGTCAAGTTGGAATGGCATCCGCTCTATTTCACGATGCACATCTCTGTTCCTGTTTTTCCATTTGATGCTTGATGGAATGAGCAAAAAAAAAAAATCATCAAATTGAGGCAGATGAAACTGAAGTAGCAATAATGTGTTTTCAAAAACAATCACTTAACAATTGCACCAAATAATAGATTCATATAATGTGCTGTGGAAAAGGGCAGATGCAGAAAAAAATGGCAGAAAATGATCTCTGTATGTTCACTGAAAATGGAAGGAAGTCTTTATCGGATTTAAGAAAAACTCTGTGGCTGCGTAATTCCTCTGTCGCTTAAGATTTCCTTCTTTTTTTAATCAAGGAAAATTTAATTTGCATGTTAATACTAAGTTGAAAAAAAATCTTCCCTCTAAATCAACATGACTTTTAATTAGCCTAAATAATAAGCAGGCGACGATGCCATTTCTCTGGAAACAGTTTTGCAGCAATCCTCTTTTTTTTTTTTTGGCCATAAGTTCCTGGGGTTTAATGGCCGATTATTGGGATGAGCCATTTAATCCTTCATCTATATTACCCCCAGGGCTCGGACATGATCTTACCAAAAGCTTACTGCTTCAGTTGGATGAACTGGCTTTGGAGTCTCGAGCTGCTGGTGTGCCACAGGTGCAGCTAATAAGGTTAATAGCATGCACACTGATTAGTGATTAGCTCTTAAAAGGCATCAATGACGACAAGGTTGTTCAGCTGGATTATGGAAACCAGGAGGAAGTCCTTTCTTGAACTTTGAAAAGAATGAAAATCAGCTTTTGGGTGAGTGACCTTTCACTTAAGTTAGCAATTAAAGAAATTATAATAATAATAATTTGTTAATCCAATTTTAAGACCATTTGAATGTGCCTCTTGACAAAGTGGGGTTTGCCTAAATTATAGTGATATTTCAGAGTCAGCCATTTATACTTATGCATGCCCTTTTCTCTATAATATTTGGCAGTTGTTTAATTTAGCGATATTTTATCAACTAAGCAATGCTTGTACTGCATATGACTATGCAGATGGAAACGCATATTTTATATTAAAACAGAAGGACAAGTCACAGCAGATCAACAGAAGGATACAGCGCAAATCAGAAGGTGTAACGATAATTACCATTAGCCATGTGAATCTTGTTCAGTAAATAATATACCGGCAAAGTGAAATAATTAATATTCAACTTTCCAAGATTTAACCGCATTAACTATTATCTAAATATTAATTTAGATAACATCTAAATTATTAGATAATATCTAAATTATGAACTTTTTTCCCTGCTGTAGGTAAAGTAGCAGACTGATTTTTGTTATGATACTGTTATAGAGGTATTTTTACATTTATGTTACATATGATCCATGTTGATTCTCATGGAATGTAGGTGAAAAAGTGTTATGTTCAAATCAGTAGTTTTATGTGGACAGACCATGACATGCTAACCAGCTTCTCTCAGCTACACATATGATCAAAATTGATTGATAAAATATATTAAAAGCAAGTCTGTCAGAATTTTTTTTACAGGATTATTGCCTTTTATACAGCATTTATGCTCTTTATATTTTGTAACAATGGCAGTCTAATAAGCTAGTACTAGCTTGTTAAACAAGCAAATCTTTTGTTTAGCTAGCCTGCTGTCAGCTGTGTAACAGACATGTGGCTAGTAGCTTACCAACTGTAGTTTCAAAAACAAAAAAAAAAACAAAAATAAAACAGAGTTCAGTCATAAAAATGTCAGGTGACCCTCTTCTAATTTCCACAACTTCTCAACTTTGTCTTGTGTGCAAGCTAACGAGAAGTGTAGATTGAAAGGCCAAAAACGTAAGACTGGCCAGAGCTTTGAAATCATATGTTTTTTTCATATTCAAGTAGTGGTGGAGTTTCCAGTGACCCAGGGCTTTTATTAGATTGCATAGTGACCCACAAAACTCCAATGGGCTTCTGAAAAGCTTTAGGTCCTAAAACACTTTATGGGCTTTTGAATGGTATTAATTTATCTTATACTGTCCATCTCGGACAACAATATTGTAGAGAAAATGTCAGGACATGTTTTTTTCTGAGCTGCAAATGTATTAGGCATCTTATTAAAAATACTCCTTAATTATTGAGGAATGCTCCTCAATTTTTGTCTGTCCTGAAATGAAAATGGGATCAAGCTAATTATTTAAAAAGCAGGAGCTTGCAACAATTTTTATTATTATCCAAACAATGTGTTTGTACTCATTAACAGGAGAAGTAAAGGGAATGCCAAACTGCCCTAGCGTCATTGGATTCAATTAAATTTTAGCATCGTTTGCTGCATCAGAATTTAATTCCAGTCCCAGTTTGTCCAAAACGAAGTGAGTTGAGGAACATTGGTAAATGAGGTTATGCAGACAGACTCCCACTGCATTTCACAGGAGCTCTGGGAATAAACCAGAGACAAGTTGTTACATTTTCAATCAGCTGATAGACGGGCATTAGAAATGTTAAAATGATCAAGCACTCTAACAATTATAATGTTGCTGCATGGTGGACTGTACATGTGCCAGTGCTGTTTTTCAGCACTGTCATATTGAAAAATGGTGTGAACAGGTTTAAACATAACGACATGAAGGGAATTTTGTGCTGCCATATCTTATTTGGTGATCCTCTCCTATTCTGAATATAAAATGTATGTCAGTGATTCTTGAGAATAGGGACAAAACAGGTCCTATGGATAGAGCACTGCATTTGAATAAAATATACACAAAATATAATTTTTTCAAATATGTGACTAAACTAACCTGGGACATGTGAGCACAACAATGTATATTTTCCTGGTTTTTGCTGAATATTTTTTTTATTTTAAACATTGTAGGCGGTGGATGAAGCCTGTAAAAGCCCTTGTCCAGGAGCAGAACTCTGATGAAAACAATTTCACAGTTGCGTTATTTCTATTAAATAAGTAATTAAATTATAATCACACATGAATAAGATTGTTCTCGCGATAAGTAATTCAAAACATGCAGCGCCATCACCAACCACTTCCTGTTGTTCTCTTTGTCCTTTCCGCCAGTAGTAACATCCGCTTGTTGATCTTGACTCAAATTTTTCAAAAATTGTTTCCATTGAAGTTTTACGAAATGCGCTAATTTCGAAACAGCCAAAAAAACATCTCATCTGAGTGCAAAAATGTTATCAAAAAACGTGAGTATTCTTTTAAATAACTGTCTTTCCATAAATCAACTTATTTTTGTAGCAATTTGCACTATTATATGGTCAATGAAACAGCATAATAAGATGATAGAGCATTATTTTTGGACGGCATCATATTTTCCTTTGACAACAGAAGCGGATACCCAAACTTACTCATGTTAAGGTAGCTGGGGAAGAGCCCAAGGAATTTCTCTTAAGTATTTTGTTGGCTTATTCAACTCTTCGCATTGCTGGAAGGAAATGGAAGTATCATCGGTACTCACTGAGGAGAAGTGGTGTACACTAGAAGGGCAGTGGGCTGCCGAGAAGCAATGTTTGCAGAAAAAAAGGGTATTTACCGATCAGAGGATTAGGATGGCAGCAGGAGGAGAGATAGGGGAAACGACAGAAGGGGTGTCAAAGAATGATTAGACTGCCACTAAGCCAATTGGGGAAATGGGACCATGGCCAAAGAGACATGACAAAAAGCAGAGAGAGAGAAGAGAAATGCCAGGAGGGGGACAGGCGTGTAGAGAAACGGGAAAGGACAAACAAAATGTGCAGACGGCTGGAGTTGAGAAAATCAAAGCCCAAAATGACAAAGATAAGTAAAACAATAACAAGCTTAGAGGAAAGCAAAAATAGGACTGGCTAGAGAAGCCAGTGTAAAAAAGACAATAAACATGACAGTGGAAAATGGTGTCAAGGTAATTGAGGAAAAAAATACCAACTCCATTCATTTTGGTTTTTGACTTCTCCTTTGCCAAACTCCAGGCTCCATGGCCATATTTTTTGAAATGCATTTCTTTTATGACTATATGGCTTCCAGGAATATAACTTCCACAGGCTGAAGAGAGCTATTGTGGCCTGGCTTTTAGGGTGCAGCAGCTCAGCTTTTGCTAAGATCATAAACCCTCCTCATTCCATCTGTCATTTTGTCAGCAGAAGGTCAGCTGTGCGGTCAGCCACTTCGGAGGAGCGCTTTGTGCGCTTTGTGTAAAAGCGATACAGCATAAGGATACAGCGAAATACACCAGGAGTCATTTCTTTTACAACTTTTCTCCAATTTTTGTCTCTTTTTTTGTCTAATTTCCTTTTTCTTTCCTAACAGTTCCTGTTGATGCATCATTCAATGTTTTGTCCTCGTAATGAACAGCAGGTTTGTTATTACTGTGGCAGATTAATCAGTTCATTGTAAAACCTGAGATGTCTTTGAATTCACAGCTGGGCCTTATGCCATGCCAATAGCACAACAGGCTGTGTGCAAAGTCCCACAAGAGCCATTATCTACCATTTGTGTTCAAGTAGAACAAATCTTAAAACTAATTAAGCCGCTTTCCCATGAAAAGAATGCGAGGACGAATTTCGCCACAGAGAGACTTGATGAATTGAAAATCGATAGTTGACAATTTCCAAAGTCTTGTCGAGTGTGTGTGTGTGCGTGTGTGTGTGTGTGTGGAGGGGCAAAATCAATCACTGCAAAATGAGTCCCACGTAAACACGAGCGAAGTGACCACAGCACAGTAATTCAAATGGAGAGTGAGCCTAGACAACCTTACAGGCAGCACACTCAATTCTTCTTTTTTTTTTTGTTTTTGCCAAGGAAATGGTCAGCCGGTGCCATTTTGAAAGGTTAGTTCAGACTGCAAGATGCTGAAATGTGGACGGGGGAAAAAACGACATTTAAACTAACACGGAAATGAGCGTGCATAGAGTTTGAAATATGCAATGAATAATTTAGCAAGCAAACAGGATCATGTGTACTGAAATATAATAGAGTTAGTACAAATAACCACTTTGGGACATTGTGTACATACTGGGTTTCAAACACTAATCGCATCATGGTAAACGCCGTCTACATGTGTTCAGGAGAAAATGAGGAAAAGAGATTCATTGTAAACCTCAAACAACAGGTTGATGACACCAACTGTTACAGATGGTTGTTTATTTTAATTGTGGCGTAAATGTGTCCATTTCCAGGGAGCATCTGGCACGATGCTGTGCCTTTTTCTATGAGGCATTTATGCAGAGGAGCGTTTCCCGAACAATTTGCAAATGCAATCACAGTCCGCTCATGAATGTCTTTGCCTGGTTCGTGCAAAACATTCACGCAGCAAACTCAATTCTATGTTTGCTTCCCAGAAATTGACATCATTGTTAACCTGGACTAATCTATGTTTACATTTACGGCATTCTTTTGGTTCTTATCATCGAATACCTGAATAAAGCCGTAATGGAAGATGACCTCGTCTTCTTTAAATCTAACAAAATTGCTGTCAAACATTGGTGCTACGCTCGTGCAGCAAAGATTTTGGATTGTTTTGCTATCATTTAAGAGATAATAGTAAATGTTTCCAGAGGTCATCAGAGGTCAACCATCTTCCCAACCTTCTTCAAATCAAAGACAATTGGCATCAATCAACTCTGCTGCTTTTGTGCTGATAACATTTCCCTTAGTGCTGCTTTTGCTTTGAAGATATTACTGAAAGTTTAAAGGTCAAAAAGTTAACCCCCCACCCCCACACACCTTTTCAAATCAAACATTTGGTGTCTTATCAATTCTGCCATGTTTGTGTGGCAAAGAGTTTAATTTTGCGGAATTATTTTTAAAGATATTAATGTGAAAGTCTCAAGAGGTCATCAGAGGTCAGCCAGCTCCCCCGCATTTATGAAATCAACCAAAATTGGTGTGAATCAATTCCGTTACATTTGTGCTGGTTTGTGCACCAAAAAAATTTAAATTTGTACCGTGTTTGTTTTGAAAATATTACTGAAAGTTGATTTTTGTGAATGTGGGGAGATTGGTTGACCTCTGATGACATCGGGGAAATTTTTTTTATGTCTTTAAAACGATAGCTGCACAGACAAAAGTTTATGTTGCACAAACGGAGCAGAGTTGATTCTTACCCATTTTGTTTGACCTGACTATGTTGGGGGTGGGAAAGGACTGGTTGACCTTTTGTAACTTTTATTAATATCTCTAAAGCAAAAGCAGCACAACTGAAAATGTTTGCAGCACAAACACAGAACACTTCACTGAAACCAATTTTATATGATTTTGTATGTGTGTGAGGGAAGGTTGACTTTAAAACAATTGACAACTTCACTCAGGCCTGCTGTACATCATATTCTGTCCTTGCTCACATTTTGTAGTTTCCACAAACTTCATTGTATTTTAATGGGGGTTGTACATTATTACTGAATGGAAGGAAAATCAACAGCTGATTGGCTGGACCCCCAAGAGCAGACATGGGGGAGATGTTGGCATCTAAAGAAGTGCCAAGTGAAGAACACACACGGTGTTACTTCCAACGTTTCCTGTATCAACTCAAGGATTTGCTATTTGCATATAAGTAGGATAAACTGTATAACATGTTAAGTTATATTTACTAGACAGAATGGTTGAACTACACAATGTTGAAAATTACTGAAAGCCATGTTGACTAATGAGACAGCTTACATACAAAATACAAATTATTGATTTCTTCTAAGCTTATATTTAAACAAAAATATGGCAATAGGAACAAAAAACAGAGCTCAGTTCAGGGTAAAGTTGTGGTTGTAATGTGACAAAACATAAAACGGTAAAGAGCCACTAATACTTTTGTATTGTACAACACCTTGTTTAGCTGGACCAACAGAAAACCTTCAAGGTTATTATCCATAACCCATCTTATAAATCTTTCAGCACTTTCACCTTAGACCATCATAACAAACTGGGTTTGCCCATAAGAATCATAACATCAAACAATGATGAAGGTGCTTCACATTTTTAAAATGCCATATTTTGAATTTTATCAAGACTTTACACTGAATGTCTTTTGGTAGATTTTCACAAGAAAACAGAAAAACTGAACTGGTGGATTAAATCGTAACATTGAAAGTTTTATTTGCACTTGAATTCTCAAAAACTTTTAAGAACTGCAAGAAAAATATGCCAGAAGCAATTCTTTTTTTTTTCTTTTCCCCTTTCTGGCTGCCTACGCAAATGGCAAAACAGGACAACACAGCTTATCTGCTGCTGAAGCAATTATAATAATATGGACTCTGCTGCAATCTGACTGAATACAAAGAGGGGGAGGGGAAAATAGCCTCAAGTGCTTTCAGTGCTGTTTTAAAGGGTCGTTGCTAATGTGTAGTAAAAATGTCACCAATCATTTCTGTATTAAGAATTTAGATGGACTTTCTATTACAGTTATGAAGCTTAACTTTTCAACTTTGTCATAATGGCAAAGTTTGGTGGAATGGAACGAGACACACAGTTTCACTCTCTGGATGTAGTAATGGACCCAGACCTGAACCTTCAGAGTCGCATAAAGACAGTTATAAAATCAAGTCTTCTATCACCTGGAGAACATTTCTAGGTTTAGAAGACTAATGTAAGATCTAGAATAACTCATCCATCCATTTATCTTTAGTCGCATTGATTATTGCAACAGTGTCTTCATAGGTCAGCGTTTAAAAAGTACATTTTTTAAGGCAGTTGACCCAGAACGCTGCTGCATCATCCCATATCTAAAGCTGTAACGCTGGCACCCTGTAGCTCAGAGAATAGATTATAAAATACTGCTAGTTTATAAATCACCGAACGGTTTAGGACCAAAATATAGTAAAAGTCTGCTGGTGTTGTTCCAACCTTCCAGACCTCTCATGTCTTCTTGTTCTGCTCTGCGTCCCCAGAATCAGAACCAAACATGGCATTCAGCTTCTACGCACCACACATCTAGAACAAACTTCCAGAAAACAACAAAACTCTTTGAGGAATATTGAATTAATGAGTCACAACAAGACTTAATTTCCCTGTGGGATCAATTAAGCATTTTTGAATAGAACTGAAAACAGCCAAAACACTGAGTTCCTATAAATCAAGGCTTAAACCCCACCTGATTGGAGTTACCCTCGATTACTCGTAAGCGGAGCATTGATCAAACTATTTGCTGTGTATTTTTTTTTTAAGATTTTGATGACCTTGGACAAAACGTAATTGTTCATCTCATGTTTCATGACCGGTGTCCATGATTAAAAGACATTGAACCAAGTGTGAATGTGCTACATGAATAAACTCGACTTGCAGGAAAATTGTAACTGTTGTGCTGTGGTTTCGGCCCCTCAGTGCCTCGTCATGCTCTGCTTCTGCAGAATTCAGGGGAAGAAAAAAAAAAAACATGACGGAGCAGCGCTGGTCCTACCGCTGTGCCGTAATGGACTGCTGATGACTACGACCTTCTGCTCAACCTGAGGAGGACACAGAGCGGTGCGGTGGGGACAGGGAGGGCTGCGCTAGTGTTTGTGCTTGACTTTACTTTAGAAACGGTGGATAAAGGAGACAGAGGACATTCAAGTCATAAAACCAAAGTAGCGATGAGAGGGAGAGGGTGGAGAGGATGGCTTTGAAGAGGAGTAAAGTACGGAGGAAGGGTCCCGGGAGAGGAGGAGAGTGATGGAGTGAGATAGAAGTAGCGAGGATAAAAACAGAGGAGGAGAAGGAAGTCATTTCCATTCCACTTGTGTGAATTAAGATGGCTCTGACTAGCTAGATACTCCACGAGTCACATTCGCTAACTCAAACTTGCATAGATTACCCTGGAAAACAAAAAAAGACTTCTCCCTCGTCCCTGCATAAGAAAACAGAGGAAGCTGAGCAGTTTTCATAGCGGGGATTAAGGGAGCTCAGCTAGCCGTTTGAAGCCGAGAAAAATATCTAGACGCCGAACGTTCCCTCCACTTGTCAGCAAGGGAGGAGGAGAGATGAATCGCTAGGTAACAAATGGAGACAATCCTTGGTGAAGGCAGATGAATGTGCAAACAAATCTGCTAACAAATTTAGCTCCTCCACACCTTACAGAAAGAAGGAAGTCGTGAGAGAGAAAAGGAGCTTATTTATCTGCTGTGCTGCTCACCTGAAAGAACAAAAAAACTCACAGCAGTACAGAGGGAGGCAGTCTGAGGAAGTGAAGCGAGAGGTAAATCCGATTCTCCTCTCCATGAGCAATCTGGAATGACATGAGAGGATTTTAACAGATGGGGGTGGGGGAGCTGATATGAATGATGAGCTGTCAGGTACAGCACTGGTGCTGATGGTTCCAAACAGGATAAACACTTAATGAGGCCCTGAAAAATCTTTTCTCAAATCATTTGATGAGAGAGAATGCAGGAGATGCAGCAGGATGCTTCATTACAACTTTCACTTAAACCTTTTTCCCCCCACTTTATGACAAACTAAGTTTTAAAGTGTTTCATGGGATAGACTAAAACAAACTTCTGCTTATGTAAAACTGTCAACGTTTTGGCCTGTATTTATTTCCAGTTGTCTGGTAATTAGCTTAATTCAGTCTCTCCACCACTTTTTTCAAGTTTTGCATATTTTTCAAGTTTTGCAGTCGTACGATTTTGTTTTTTTTTTTAACCTAATCATATTGTGAACTTGTCCACATCGTTCTGCCAGGCCAGCGCTGTACGGAATTAGCATTAAGCTAAAGAAAGGGGCACTCTATTTACTTTTTTTGAGTTCTGTGGCTTAATGGTCTTCCTGGATACTCCCATTCACAACAGATTTCAGGATGCCAATTCCTTAAAAAAAGTGTGATTTATATCCCAGTATACGACATTTAATCATATTTTGGGATTTACCGATATTTATTAAAGTTCTCATGGAACAATGGAGAAAATAGCAAAAGTAACTTTTCCGATCATGCAGTCAGTTTTGTTCTTGTTTTTCTATTCAAAAACTATCATATGAATTTTTTCACACAACTAATGATGCAATAAATGCCCACGCCTACCCTGGATTAAGAAGTAATCTTATTGTGAGATTACTTCCTGTAAGAAAAAAAGAAAGAAGTGGCATACTTAATTTCTTGGGAGGCAATGAACATTTATAAGCGCAGCATTATTTTAACCTTTCACACATGCAGAGTGTTTATACGCGGAACTAAACGTGGAATTGTACGCTCCAGCATGAAACTTTAGAAAGTACATCAAAGCAAAGGAGTGCATGGGGTCGGCTATGTGGGACCCAGCATTACAGCTAGTGATGATGTTCAAAGAAAGGTGGAGGGAATCACAGTTTTATGCAGGTCTAAGGTACATAACTCACTTTACACTAGACATAATTTGTCACGGTAAACAACATCAAACCAAAAATCCATGAATATTTCAGGCACATGGTTTAATTTTATAGCACAGTCAAGTAACTGTTGCATTCAGTTCTTATGAAAATGCTGTATGTGTCAATCATAGCTTAAAAGAAATTTGACTTTGCAATTTAACACCTAGAAATCAGACCTCTGCCTCTTTAAGAAGCTCTTCCTTTTTCCAAAACTTCATATCTTCAGCTCATCATCTCAACAACTTCTCTATTAACCTTTTAATAACTTTTTTTTTTTTTTTTTACCAGCGTTTCACTGGGAGCTAGCTCCGATAACGAGCTCAGCTGTTGTGCAGTTCCACCAGGTGTTTGCTAATTGCTGCTGGCTAGTTTGGAGGAGCTGATTGGGGCAGCTTGGAGACTGTGGCTCTGGGGAGGAAAGTAATCGTAAAGGCAGAATGGTTTCCAAGGGAGATTGAACGATTTCCCAAACATGCATGAAGGAAAGGAATAACAATCAGGGAGTGTTTCTGATAAATATCATTTTAATATGATATAAATCTCTAAAAATGACATAGAACTAGCCCTTCAATTGTTGAGGGATTGATTAATTTACAAAGTGGCCCCTCTTTGAAATGAAGACTATATAAATAAAATTCAACTATTGTCGGAGAGCTTTGAAAGTTTTGCTCTAGCCTACCAGAAAATGAAAATGAAAATAAATCTCAATAATTCACGTTGAAGTTTGACTGTGATTTGACAAAAGTAGCACTTTCGCCAGGACTCGAGTCTGTTTGATTACGAACACAGCCTTGTCTCGTTGATGATGGTAATTCGTAAAAGACAAATTACAGTCGACACCATTTCCTTCCCTCCTGTGATGTCACTCGTGTACTTCAAAACGAGGCCAAAACTTGTATTTTTTTCCCCCCTTTTAAATATAATTTTCCCTTTGCCATTTGAAAAGCGCAACAACTTCACAGAGTCGAACTGACATGCCTTAATAAAGTCAGAGAATGTCATCTTTGAACTTGGATTTTGACGGTGAGTAATGGAGACGGTCTCTGTGAGAGTGGCGAACCCGAGCAGCTTGAAAGGCAACAAAGAGCCGGAGCGCGAGTGAGTCAGGGAGAGTTGAAGAGGCTCGGATCAAACGCCCCTTTCCTGCCGGGGGGAAGTGCTGACTGGCAGAAAGGAACCACCTTGGGAGGAAGTGGGTGGATCGGGACCGGGGGAGGCATGAACGGGTGTAATGGGGAGGGTTGACACAGGGTAAAGGTGGAAACGCCGAGCAACGACGGGGGAATATTTATTCCACATCCATGCCACAGGCGTGTTCGGAAAGACAAACACGCCACTGAATGAGAACACCAATACATTTGTTTCGGTTTCAGGGCTCTGCACTGCCTGTTTAAAGAAAAAAAAATAAAACAGAAAACAATGTAAAAGTTGTCTGCCAGAATAATCAATACCCTTGCAGCTGCTGTCTCACCTGATCGGATGTTGCTGTTGCAGCTTTGCTACACCGGGGGGTTAGCATTCTCCTCTAGTTTGTTCAGGTCTTGGTTGGTGAATGTCTGTGTGGATTTTCTGTGTGTTTCCCCGTGGGTTTGTTTACATCACTGCACTACAATTTTCAACCAAAGATGAAGTGAACTGTCAAACTCATTAAACTGTAACGTTTGTCTCTGGGTCCTCAGTTGTTGGCTGCATGTTGTTTTTATGACTACTTGTTCTTGTGTTATTATGATGTAAAGCACTGTGAGCCGACTTGTTGATGGAAAAAGTGCAACACAACTTGATTGATTTCCATTAACCTTGAAACTGTGCAAATTGGAATTGCACAAATTCATTAGCTTAGTGGAAACATGCCAATTAAAAAAACTAATGTTTTTTTATTTTAAAAAATGCACTAGGATTAGCTAGTCTATTCTTGTTTTTATTGTAAAACAGCAATGGAAAAACTTTTTCTGATCACATCTGCTTGTAAAAAGCAGCAACAGTTTATTTATGGGCATGAGCCTCCTTGGACAGTATGCAGCTGGCGCCTCCACAGCATCACACAGTTCATCAAAAGTTGATATTTGTCACTCAAAAATGTTGAACCCATAGCTTTTCTGTGAAATCAGCTGTTATTTCTCCAAAATTCAGCATCAGTACCCACTCCCAAGTATAAGGTGTTTGCCACTCCAATACCTGAATGGTGGCTGATAGACAGTGAGCGCTAGCGCCATGGCTGAAATATGATGTCATAACTGTTTTACATCAGTCAACAACATGACTTTTAATGACTTATTGTGTGAACAAGCTAATCAATGTGTGATTTTAGTTGCATTTCTTATTTGATGGAAACACCGCAATTTCTAAATTGTGGTGGTTTTTTTGGGACATTAGCAGAATACCAGAAAAGTCTTGCGCACATTTGTAATGGAAACACAAAGTTTCCTGTCTCAACCGTTTGCGATGGACTGTCAACCTTCTCTTTGCATCTGCTCTGCGTTGGGCTTCAACTCCCATGAACAGGGTACAGAAAATGAGTGGATGCCATTAAATTGTCACGAACTCGATCCATTCATCCACACGTCTATCCTCCGCTCTCAACTTCGTCCAGAGGACGGCCAGGAGACTTCAGGTCAGAAGAGACGTGTAGTAATCCCTCCAGCATGTTGTGGGTCTGCCCCGGGGTCTCTCCTCTCTGCTCTACATCCCCCAAACCAAATCTAAAGTAAAGAAACCCGGAGGCACGGCTGACTTATATGGATTCTCTGAATCAGTGGTTCAACTCCAAGCTCACCACTCTATATAAATCCCTCAGCTGCTTGGGTCTCTGATTTTCTTTCCCTCCCTTCTCAGTTATCATCCAAATCCCATGACTTGAGGTGAGGGTTGACACATCTGTACCAGTGAATTGAAAGTTTCACCTTTGGTCTCAGTTCTGTCTACACACCACAGGCTGCTGCAGCACCCTTATTATTCCAGGAGGAAGCCCCCCCATCCGCCCGTCCATCTCCTCCTCCTGCCCACTGTGACTTGTGAAAAGGTAAAAGGTATGTGAATACCTTCGCTTGAGGCAAAGACTAGCACAGATCTTTAGGTATAAATTGGAAAGAAACAGGATGATGTAAAACTTACAGCAAAAAAGTAGAAAGAAGCTACATGTTAATTCATTTGGAATGCTGCAAGGACATCCAGGAAGAAAACATGTAAAATGTGATCCAGTATCATAAAAGGTAGACCCAGTAAATGGATTAGAATATTATGGGAAGGTTTGGTAATGGCTGCCTGAAGATTTCATTTTTCAAAGTGTACTTTTAAACAGAAACGAGTCTCAACAAACTTATTGTAATGCAAGTCGAGTGACGATTATTTGTATTGCATATTTCGGCAACAAGGCAATTCAAAGAGCTTTATATAATTAAAAACAATAAACAAGCAAGAAAACAACATTGCATTGTGCTGGCATAAAAAGGTAATGAAAAATTGTGAACCATACTGAAATTAATTTTCCAGTTATTAATCAAAATCAACTCTAAACAATAAGTGGGTTTTTGGTGCTAAGCCGTTCAGTGATTATTAACCAACAGTAGTATTTAAAGTCTATTCTCTGAGCTACAGGAAAGAGTAGTGATGAGACGGAGATCAATTTCATCATCGTCGTCATCATTTTCATCATCAGTTTTATTTACAAAACCCTTTAACAGCAGCCACAGCTTTAGATCTGAACATCAGTCAGAAATAAGATAAATGAAATCATGAGAATAAAGTGACAGCTAAGTACACAATAGTGAATTTAAAAATTATTTCAGAACACAATGAAATGACTCAGTTACATAGATAAAACCAACAACAGAGGTTAGGCTTCATTTCAAGGCCTCAAATTGCAAAATAAAATTTCTTATTTTGAGATATATGGCATTTATGTAACAACTGAAGGAAACTTGGTGACATTTTATAGAACAAGCAAGTAGATGTGTGCTTGGAAAATATATAACACTGCCCATTTAATATTATAATAAAACGCACTTTTACCTCTCATTGGTAAAGCTACAAATCGGAATTGTGTGAAATGCACATCAAGCTTTGCCAAAATCATAAATCAGCCACAATTGTCTTATTGGCGCACCTACCTTTTTCAGTAAGTTAATTTAAAAGTATCTTAATGTTACTTAGGGCTCTTTTAGAGCAGTGAAAATTATCTATAAAATTTGAAAAACAGTCGTAGAGTAATATACAGGAAACCAACAGATGATTAGCAAAACCTGGTGAGGGTGCTTTCCTGAAAAAGTAGGGAAACGGTGCGAAGATCCCTTAATTTGCACAGAGGCTTGACTTTCTCAGCCAGTTTTTGAGGGACCCCAATGAAGATCGATGCTTAATTTACCCTGACTTCTGTGCTCACTTGCTGCACCCTGATGTAAGATGCTAGCATTATAGTGAGGCGACTGGGCAGCAGCTGAGCTGCTGGCGCTTGTTAATCCAGTAATTAACTTGATAACAGACCCAAATGAAACTTGTCTGTTGTCTGGTCTCTGTGCTCTCCACAAAGGCTGCCTGTACTCAATTAAAGATTGCTTGTAGGGGGGAGAACTCCACTTCAGCAGTGATAGCTCTTCTTTGGAGTGGACTGTATCAGTTTGCTAATATCAGGAGTAGAGCTACATGTCTTTTATAGTGCAGTGTGACGCACGTTACAACCGATGATAGGAGATTAGGTGTTTACATGTATAAATGATGAACTAGAAACTCAATGTTGTTCAGAATTGTTTGCAAAAAATGAAAAGAATTATGTAGGATAGGTAAAACTCTGGATATTGTGGCTAGAAAGAGTCACAGGTTTCTGCGGTTGAGTTGAGGAAACACTTAGGCCCCGTTCACATGGAGCCGCTCTTTAGTTAAACTGTGACAGTTGTGATCCAGCTGCTCCTTTATGACGCCGCTGACCAGAGTCTCTCGCACTCGTACTTTTAGAAACCAGTGAAACTTTCCTGTAACCCTAACCCACCGTTTAGATGAGACGTACTCCATATGCTCAGAATGCACAGCTGTAGGGTTTATTTCATACAACATCTGGCAGGTAACAACATAAACGGTGGTGGATAGTGTTGTACTGTGTTGTGCTCCTTGACGTGTTCAGCTTAACCTAATATCTGATAAGAAATACTGTATATGGCTTTATGAGCACTTTGTTCATGGGAAACTGAGACAAGTTACTGTTTATAAAGTGATGTGGAAGTTGAACGTCAAAAGCGCATACGTGTTTGATGACATGCTAAAATCACAGTCATGCCAATGCCATCTAGTGGCCTGGCATGACGGCTACAGCAGACTCAAGTTGTCTTGGAGATGCCGTCTAAACGTGGAACTTTATCCCAATCAACATCTGAAAATGCCGGCAGTTTCCAGGCAGCAGTCTTGTGTAAATGTAGCCTTAAACATAGCAATACGAGTTGTGAGTTAATATGTTGGCACATAAATGTTACGTGTCTACAGGTGATGTCAGTGTGATGTCTACAAGTGATGTCAACGACTCCCTGTGGTGCAATGAAGGAACTGCCAGGAACCCATCAGGATGCATTTAGAAACCTCATCACACTTCCAAGATGGACGTCTGCAAGTCAAACATTTGTCATGAGCAACATCTAACTACATGCATGAACTGATGTGCTGTTTGATTGTGTCAACGAACTTAATAGTAAACGCTCTGTCAGCTGTAACCTATAGGGGCACCAGAATTATCTTAAGCCTTTTTCTTTTTACAGTTTTTCTCTTTGGTACAACATATGCCATTTAACATCCTGGTAATGTTTTGTGATCCACAACAGGATCACAGCACCACAACATGGGGTTCCTCTCAAACTCCTCCTTTTTTCTCGCATTTAAAGTATAGAAATACTGAACTGTAACTCATGTATAGTTTTCCTTAACGAGGCGATCTCATGTTCCAATTTCTACTTTTGTTCTTGTTTTTTATGCTCTGCTTCCTTTATCACAATAACACAGTCTGTCCAAAAGCATAAGGTTAGTCCAATCTCTTTCCGTTGATTTCTCATAGTTACAGTTTAAAAAACTTTAACCATAGGGTTTACAACAGAGTATACTGTTATTTTGACTAATCGATTTGACTGTGCTATCCAAACACAATGAAACAAGGACTTATCATTCTGAGGCACTGATATGTTCCTTGATACAGATATTTAATTTTGAGAAAGTAACTGGATTCTGCAGGTAATCCACACTGCTTTGCTGTTGGTGCAAATTATTTTGAGAAACACACTTACTGTTTTGCAAATGTCGAAAATGATCCCAGAAATGAACCAAAGCGGCTCAGAAAAACGGTAAATGTTGGAATAACGGTTTGGTTGCTTCGTGATGGACTGTGTTTCTCTTTCTCACCTGACGATTTATTTCATTCTGTACTTTTAAATGACACGGACGACTTCCTGTGTGGAAATCAAAACTTCTCTCTTGCCGGTGGGAAACGCTGGTTTTTAATCTGACGGCCCTAACATGACGTTTTCAGAAACATGAAGTCGGGACCCTGCCAGAGAGAGGGAGGCAGGGGGGAGGAAAGGAACGGCAGAGACAGTAAACGAAATGGCTATTATACATTTTTTATTACGTTTCCAGGCACTAAGTCACATCAAAGCTTCTCAGAGATAGAGAGGAGGGGGGGAGGGATGGAGAGACAGGGTGAAGCAGATGCAGGATGTTCTAATTAACTTCACAGTCGCTCTCCCTCTCTCTCTCTCTCTTCTCCCCATCCCTCTCTCACGCAGTCGTCCTCAATGCATCCGAGTGTCTCTCAATCCAGCCCACTGTCTGTGCATGAGCCTTGTAAATTCATCACAACACCCCCCATGTACAGGGGGAAGAAAGGCAAAGGGAAAAAAAAGTTGCAAGCCAGTTATATGGCGATGCAACTGGTGTGTGTGTGTGGGGGGGGGGTGTCATCAAACAAGAGAAGAAAAAAAAACATGGAGGAGCCCTCAAGGGAGAGGAGGTGGAGTGGAGGGGTGGGCAGGAAGGGAGCATCAGAAGGACGGGGAGAGGAGCCCCGAGGTGTTGCTGCTGCCACGCCTCACCAGGAGAGAAGAGAGAGAGAACATACCCAGCCCTCTGAACGGAGCGTTCAGGAAAAATCCGAACAAACTCCTCCTCCGTCCTCTGAACTTTGGCAGCGCCATCAAGTTCTTGCTACCCAGCTGGGAAGATATCAAACTGAGCGAGTTCACATGTTCATCCCGTTGACGCGGACACAAGAAACTAAGCGTTTCTTGTGTCTTGGAAGCGTTTTAGATCCGAATTGATTCGAGTCACATGAAAGGGGGGTTAAAGTTAGCCTGTGGAGCTCGCTTTCCCACAGTGGTCCTGAGGGCAGCATCTCATCGTGTTTGACTCCCCGATTCCCGCTCTGTGAGTCAACAGGATGTCGAGAGCAGCCCTCACATTGAGCAAATTGTACGCCAGCCCTGTCATCTCAAAAACATCTCTAAGCTGTTAGGGTTCTGCCAGAATGCTGACGGAAATGAGCTAAAGAGAGAGAAGTAATCTGCATAGAAGTGCATCCGGCTGCTTGGAACATAGAGAAGAAATGTGACTAATAGTTTTGAAAAGTAATCGCCGCCTCTCGATTTCACTTTTGATCTGCTCTAAAGACCAGCTGATAATGTACTAATCAAAGGGAGACATGTCTCCAGCCTACTTTTCTTGAATCTACATCGATTACATACAGAGACGCAGGAAAGTATCTACACCATCTAAATATTAATGGGTTTTACTGGGAATTTATGTGATAAGCCAATGAAAAGTAGCTCACAGTTTGGAACAATGAAGAAATGATGCAGGTTTTAAAATAGAAGGACCAACGAGATGCTCAGAATTTTGATATTAGTCCAATATGAAGTAAATACCAACTCCAAAACCAATACTTCTTTATTGAAAAGTCATTTTCATTGAATAATTTGGTGACTTGACTTCAGTTGGTTCATTCTGATTAGGATTCATCAATATGAAAATTTGACCTGATATCAACGTCCAACATTAAGATTGGTATTGTAGCAGATTCACTTTTTTAATATCATTGATCAGATGTTGAAAATATTGGCCCCAATACTGAAAAAAAATTCTACATTAAGTATTGGTGACAATGTTCCAGATCTGTAAGGGCAGATCTGATTTATTCAATCTAATTTTACACTTAGTGCTCTGAGGAACATCATACATTATTTATTTTTAATTCTGCTTAGAATTTCTAATTGCACTTTCTGAGCCATTTCACACAAGATTTGTTGTTTATTGTTATATGTTGGCTCAAGATAGTCAACTTATTGTTTTTGTCAGTTTAATTTCTTCATTTATTTTACATCGGCTGTTTTACTCCTAACTGCACTGACTGAATAAGTTAAACTTATTTTTAAATGTTTTATTCAACTAGTGAAGCTATTGGTGCATTTAAATGTGATTTACTAGTGCAGAGGTATTAAATAAATGTGTAATTCAGTACATTTATGTCTGTGTTTTAGAAAAAGAAATGTTTTAAGTCAATTCAGCTGTTTTTCTGTATCAGATTGGTGTCAGCCAATACTAATTCTCAGATATCGATATCGTATTGTTGAAAGTAAAGAAACCTGATTGGTGCATCCCTAGTAACAATCCAATACCATTACTCACTTTGGTGTCAGTATCATCAACATTTTGATTATATGCTCAGTCCTACCAAGAAGCCCAGCTCTGATCTGACAATCTGTGAATGGGACATTTGGGAGATCCATCCATCCATCCATCCATTTTCTTCCGCTTATCCGGAGTCGGGTCGCGGGGGCAGCAGCTTCAGAAGGGAGGC
>CAEGAF010193533.1:0-19694 GCA_903067075.1 Micropoecilia bifurca | reverse complement strand
AGATAGATATATATATAGATATATATAGATTATATATATATACACACACACATACATATATATGTGTGTGTGTGTATATATACACACACACACACACACATATGTTTATATATATTTAATTGGTCTGATGTAGTAATCTAATCTTGGATGCCATTTCATCAGTTGTGAGCAGAAAATTGTCACAATTAACAGAAATGAAAGCGTAAAATCCTTAGTCTGTGTGCAAATAATATATAATGTCAGTGAGTTGAGTTACAGAACAAATACTTTAGGTAAGGACAAAAATGTAGGGGGAGCCAATAGCAAAAATCCCATTTCATTTTACTAAAATCACATAAAAAGCTTTGATTTTATAAATAACATTTGGTTATAAGCCCAGATTACTTACCTAGGAGCTTATATTGCACATAGCTAAACATTTAGGAGAGTAAAATCTAACTATTAAATAATGTTTTGTCTATTATGTGACTGCAGTCCTTTTACATCCTTAGGTTACAAGGATTAAATGCGATCAAAAACAGTCTTTGCTTCATAGCTGCTATTATTGATTGGTTTAGTCAACTACTGAAATCCCTTACCTCAAGCCAAATCTTTATAAACATACACCTTTTTTATTGTAAAGCAACTTACTGTAAACACCTAGTAAGATTTATTTTAATTTATTTCACCAAAAACACTACAACAGGGTAGCTTTGGTCACAGAGCTGTTTTAGGGGGTCATTAGTGAATGTTTGGCTTTGAATTCCTTCTGATAAGGTGATGCCCTGCCCCAAATCAATATTTTGTTTCGTCAAAAGTAACTAAAAATAAAAATTTAAACCAAGACTAAAAGAATGAACACATTTAAGATCTGACCAGATATAATCTAGCAACTTGTGTGGGAAATCAAGGGCTCTTCAAGATCTTTTTTACATCGCGATGAGGCCCTGCGCTCTGTCCAACGCGGCAGTGTGAGCCTGAAAGACACACATTTATCTCCCATGAATACGAGTCAAAAACTCACATGACCGGTTTGTAAGACACTGATGCAAATCAAACCATCGTGCAACAGCGTGATCAAATACAAGGCTCTCATTTCCACAAATAAACACATGACTGACCGTTGATATCAGATATTTTTTATGCTTCAGTTTCTTGATAGCAGAATTTCTGATCTCCAGTTCATTCTGCAAGTAAACATGTTTTTGTCATGCTTTTGCAAACACTCTCAGGGAACTTAAGAGTAGCCACCAAAGGTGTGCGTTTACGACATTACCTCGACTTTGTGAGTGATTTCAGCGACAGCGGTTTGGTCCAGGTTAGTGGCTGAGAACAAGGCGTGGAGCTGAGCCTCGATCTTCTCCACATTGTCGTTCAGAGCCGCCAGCTCATCCTCCAGAGGCCTGAGAGACAGTTCTGCTTCTTTCTTCGCAACATAAATTTTCTTAGGAACAGACGATTGCAGTTCCTGCATCTCAATCTGAAGCTACACAAAGGTTAAAAACAACTTCAGTCATATGAATGCTTCTTACACTCTAGACATCAAAATTTAAAAAAAAGGCTTTTACCTTCTTGAATTGCTCTTGCAAGTCTTCAAACTCTGTCTTCTTGTCTTTCAGGATTTCTTTTTGAGGATTTGATAAATCACCCTGTGAAAAATATTGTAGCAATAAACACAGTAAAAATTAAAAAAACCTCAATCATAACAGCAACCAGTTAAAAAAAGAGCCAGCAACACAACCTCTGACTGTGAGAAGGATTTTGATCTCCTTTCTAGACGGCTATATTCATTCTCGGTGTTTGCAACACGCTTTACAAATTGTTTATTTTCCTTCAAAAGAGCATAAAATTCATCCTTCATGTTCTTCAGCTCCAAGTCCTTTTTATCTCTGCATTCCTATAATGACAAAAAAAGAACTTATGGGAGTTAAATACAAAAATTACCATGCCAAGGCACACATCAAGATTAAAGCTGCAGCACCTGAGAAATCAAAAAAATTAGTAAGAAGTATGTGTGTGTAAAGATGAATTTACACTCTTTACCTTAAGAGCTGCGATCTCTTTTCCTGTTTCTTTGCTCAGCATGCTAATAAGATCTTTTGCATCGTTTAAGCATCTATCAATGTCTTCGTTAAGATTGCCAAAGTGACTTTTCCAGAGCAGCTCTCGCTCACATGTCACACTTTTCATTATGTTGTCGTGTTCCTTGTCCAGCTCTTGTAGCTCTGTCTTATTTCTGACCGCAGTTTCTGGTTGAACACGAACCAGAGATGAAGCTCATTATATTGCCGACACCATGAAATGCAGAACTGTGTGGTAAATTAGCTGCTCACCTCTCAGACGTCTCTCCCACTTCTCTTTAGCTGCAGTCATTTCTTCTTCATGTTTCTGTTTGGAGAAAAGGAAAACACTGAAGCGCGCGTCAGAAATGTCGAGGTGTTTTAATGCCATTCTGCACAGGACGAACCAGCAGAAGCTCTTTGAAAACGTCTTCACAGCTGGACTCCTGCATATCAACCAGGATGCTCATCATTTCCTTATACAGATCTGCCTCCAGTTGACTCTGCTCATCCTCCAGCAGATCTTTCGAGGTTGCAATTTCTGCTTCCAGCTCGGTGACTGTGTTATGGTGTTCACACAGGAGGTGCTTCATCTTTTGCTTAAAGACCTGGAAGGAAACATATCAAATGACGCTATATAAAACAGAAACTCTATCCAGTTTTTTTCATTCAAAATACACCATAATTATATGGGCTAAATGTTTTTCTTTTCTATGCGATGTCTGGAAGTGGTAGCACCTTTTAGGTGGCTGTGACTCATAAAGAATATTAAGTATTCATATGTACATCAAGCTATATGCAGACTGAAAAAAAATCATTTTCAATCAGCTAATTGTTTTCAATCATAAATGATCATCATAGGGAAGAATGTCTCCTATAGTATGTGAAATAGTAACTACTATTGACTTCCAAACAGTTCTTTGCGAACATAAGATTGCACACAGTATATAGGGGTGACTTTTTACTTTCGTAAAAATATAAATATAAATTCGGCCCTATTTGTGATAGCGCAGCTGCAGTATTTGAACCTTAAAGTTACCTTAATCCCCACTAGGTGATGTGCCTCATCATCTTCTATGGCCTTCTCCGTGTTTTTAAGTTCAGCCTTAACCTCCTCTAGTTTTCTGTCAGTAACTTCCCGAAAGGACTGAATCTTGTCTCTCTCCAGCTGGAAGTAGTTCCTCTCCTCCCTCTCTTTGTCCAGCATCTCACGAAGTCGCACAACATGCTCTTCTATCTGAAAGACAACATTTCGCTGTAAACAATCCAAACTCGCTGCCATTATTTTTTATGTGGGAAAAGTCTGTAAACCCAAAACAAGGATATAAAGAAGTCTCTTTTTTTAGGACTGTCTTGGTATTGAAAAGAGAAGTGGGGTTCAAACCTATACTTTAAAACATTTAAATTATAACCTGTTCCCTCGTTATCTCCTCCTTGGTGAGGCCATTTATCAGCGTAGGGGGCTTCGCCTCCGCCTTTTTCTTTTTGGCATCCTTTTTGGGCGGCTGTTAGGCAAAAAGAAGCGTGAGATCCAACTTTTACAGATCCTGAGCTACTTTAAACGGAAACGTCACAATCATTTTGTTTTGCTTATTAGCCCAACACCTAGCATTTCCGAAGAAAGCCCTAGCTGTTACCAACAATTTACAAAGCACATTCGGTAATTAAAACATTTGAATTCACGGTAAGTAATTCGTAAATTAAAAAACGTATTTGACAACACTTTACCATAATTCGTTTGGAGTCTATAACGATGACGGAAAGGTGATTTCTGGATTATGTTTTTAAGATTAACAGCGGTCAGCAGGTACAACTCCAATGGTCTACACTAAGGTTCCCATAGCAACAACGCCGTCAATGCGGAAGTAACTACTATTTAAGTACATTTCTAGCTTACGTGCTTTTTAACGCAAAAACGTAAGAAAACTTTTTTGTTTCGTCAATGTAGTGAATTAAGCTCATGTGGAAACAAAGCGGTTATAAAAGTCTTGCTTTACATTTGTTTTGCATAGTTTCAAAAAGTGCTTTAGCCTATTTGTCTTCCAAATTTGTTTTCTTTTTGTTTCTACTTTTCCACTTTGTTGGTCAGAAATTTGTATCATGATTTTTCTGTCTGTCTTAAACCTGTAATTTGTGAAAATGTAGTGTCAAATGTACCAAGAAGGTTAAATTATTTGATATTTAACATGTTTGAAATCGAACTGGTAATAAACACATGTAATAGATAAATACATATATCCCTAGTTATTTGTGTTTACTGCGCTAAATTAAATGCTAATTACCAAAAACTGCTGGCTCATCTTATGTAAAATCACATAGAATCATTTCAATAAGTTTGAGTTATATACTGTCTGTGTTATTACCATAAAATAAAAAAACAGGAATAACATTTGTTAGGTTAACCAGGATATAAAATCTACTGCACAAGTAGACAAGAGTAGTGTTAGCACCCCCTGTCGGCTTTGATGAGTAACGCTGACAGAGTAAAATAAATTCATGATGTACTGTAGCAAACATGAAACAACTAGTAAGATAGAGGTTACACATTTTAAGAGGCGTTATTTGTTTATGCTTAATTTCCAACCAAAGCAGATAATCGTCACATTTTTGATAGTCATTTATTGAGTTATGGCATTTTTTGACTGCATCATTTTAAAGTCTATGAACATACCAATCCCAGCAGAGTGACACTCATATCAGTTACAGCTTTGATGGTAATAGACAGAATAAAGCTTGTATAAGGAGTTCCAAACACAGATGATGTAAAGGTTGAGACCATGAGATCTGTTGTATAAATCCCACTGCAGAAAACAATGTCAGTGCAAGCTTTTAAAACTGTATTAAGACAGTTTCTGTAATGTAATTAAAACCTTATTTAATGACAAAAAATACTTAAACCAAACATACATCACAAAACATTGCTCATGAAGAAATGTAGGCATTGATGCCAAAAAACGGGATATCATCCAGGTAACTCCCATCCTGATTAGTGTGGCCTTTACGTCTTAGATGGAGATGTAGACAGCTGGATGACTGGAGGGAACACTGAGACAGAAGCAAACATAATTAATGCAAATAACAATATGCAAGAAGTACAAACAAACAAAAACTACAGGACACTCACCTTTGGAGCGAATGAACTGGGTGAACAGATCTGCATTCATTACTTCTAACAAAGAGAAACCGCATGTTAAATTTATATGAAGTCAATAGGCAAATTTAATCATATCTTCAATAACAGCAAGTCCAACCTTTGGATGAATCTACTTGATTCTGTCGTTCTTTTGAAATGTTTCGACCTAAGAATAAAACATTTACACATTACAAAAGAGGTGCACAATTCCATAGTTGGGAGGAAAATTATATCAATATATTTTAACATACAAGATCTGCAGCGGGTGACATTTTCATGAATTAAGTCATCTTCACGCTGATAGCCTTAAATGAATCCTAGGACAAATAATTGTCTTCATAAGTCAGGGAAGTAGGAAATGAAGTTCACATGTGTGTAATAAAATTTCAGTATAAATCTAGGTGGCCTGTGAAGCTGTCACCGGTTTGTTAGAAAAAATAAACACAGCAGACAAATTATTTCACATATAGAAATAGATATTCATATAATATATATTCATAATTAAAAACAGAAAATACTATGTAGCAACTCCAAGAATATCAGAGACATTCCCATTCACCTCAGCTAAGATGCTTGTAGATATGAGCATTAATGGGAGAATTAGTCAAGAAGCTTATGACAACTATGGGGGGGCTGCAGCGATAAACAGGAAGAATCTGTTGAACAGACAACTTCACAGAAAGCCCCATTTTACAGAAATTAATTGAAAGTTGTGTTTCCGGTCTGCCACAAGCCATGTACAACACAACAGGGTGGCTTGGTCAGATGAAAGCACAGCTGAACTTTCTGCCTTAAATGTAAAATGCTATAAATCATCAATCATGTGAAATCTGGGGGTGGTGTCATCATGATTTGGGATTGATGATCTTATAGTCACAGGAAATGGGAAATTGATTAAGATAAATACAGGACAGTCCTCAAAGAAAACCTGCTAAAGACGCCAAAAAATATGATGCAGAGACTGAAGCTTACCTCCCAGAAGGATGAGGACATTCATATGACTAATTGGCCTAGTCAAAGTTCCAATCTAAATCCATTTGGCAATCTTAAAAAGTCAGTTCTAACATGCAAGAAAACTTGAATTGTAATCACATTTAAAGGTGGTTCTAAAAAGTATGGATTCAAGTGGGGGATGAAGTGAAAAAACATATGTTATGCTTTTATTTGTAGAACAATTGAAACTTCATTTCCTTCCGCTTCAAAACTATAAACTACTTTATGTTCATCCATTACAAGAGATACCAATGAAATACATCAATGTTTAAGTTTGGACTGACTAAATGAAAAGTTTCAAGGTGAATGAACAGGTTTGATACTCACATGCAGACTCATCTGTTTTGTCGGGGTTAGCGTTTATAAAAGAGGATTCTTGAATCTGCTGCACGTCCTGCTCAGCTCCCCATTCAGATTTAGTGCTTTTTGTGATAAAAGCTGATGCCTCACAGAGTCCATCATTGTTTTCTTTATTTTCAGATATTGCTGACTTGGCAAACTGCAAAATTTCTTCAGGCGGTGGGACTGGAAGTACGACGAGAGCAGAGCTGACAGTTCTCTTGTTAAGAAGGACAACATCTATGGGCCCTCCGATGCTTTTCAGATAGATCTGATACTTTGCCGGGCAGTTTGGGACCTGGAGGAAGATACAGCCATTATCTCATCTGAATGAAAGGCATCAAGGACAGAGGAAGCAATAAGGATTCCTAATGAAGCAGAACTTACAGCTTTGGGAATGGGAACATCTAGCTGGGTGCCTGGCGGTGCTTGCACTGCCAAAATAATGTGACCTGGAGGGAAATTAGATAATTATGATAACTTTTATGCGATTCAAAGCAAAAAAGAAAGTTTCTTTTTGTCCCTTGAGCTGCTATATTCTTCCAGCTAACTGGCAAATCAGCTAAACATCAACTCATTCTGTGTAGATGACAATAAAACTTCAATTATTCAGAACTCAATGATTACATTATCAAACATTTGAGGACTTTTATGTCAAAATCAGCTGAGCTTTTTAATTATTTAATCCCTGCCTTTTAATTTTTGAAGCCTGGCTGGTTGAATCTGAGCCAAACCAAAGCCTCCGGATTCACAGCAACTTTCTCTTCCTAAACCTGAAGGACACTTCAGTGACGGATCCCTGCAGAGAGGCTGACTTTTTAACCCTCATGCAACTTTAATGGTTTTGAACCTTACTTGACTCATGCTGCTTTAACAATGTTCTTCAGTCTAAAAAATATTCCCCTTGATTTTCTTGTTAGCCTGCTCAGTGACGACCTGTGAGAGCAGATTTTGGTCGGATGCTATATGTCCATCCTCATCATTATGTGATGTTGCATTCGTTGGTGGGAGCTTCAGATGGCACCCTGAGTTGATACGCCCTTGAACTGTCATACATCAAACACATACTACGGACAGGATGTGCTTGGTTTTTTCCAAGCCGTAAAAGTTTAATGGCCTTGGTCCATTGTTGCAGAGAATCTGGATAAAAAGTAATATTTGACTGGGCTCTCTAGAGTGAAATATTTAAAATCTTTCACCAGAGCAATATAGGTCTATAGCCTATAGCAGCACAGGGTAAAGTAGCATCCCCCCAACTGTATTTTTTAATATAATCCTTTATTATAATATGCAAAGTGTTTTAAAACAAAGTCGGATGTTCTCTCATACGTAACTTCAAGTTACTATCATGTACTATAAAAAACTAATCACCCTTTAACCACTTAAAAACAAATAAGGCTAAAAAAGCCCAGCCTCACCATGGAAGCAGTTGCAGACGTCTTCATTGGTCACATAGGTCAGAGTTGATTGGAGTTAAGAAATATTGATCAGCGATATAGTTTAGCATCAACGTGTCACGAATGATTAGTTTGAATCTGATCACTGCGGTGCCAAAAGAAATTAAGAAACACATTGAACATATTTATGTATAAACTGGATATTTTTTCCATTCTTCTGTTTGGCTCCTGATGATGTCTTCAACCAACATCCTCTGCTGGTCCAGTATGGATTCCTTCCACTTCAAGTCCTTCAGCTCAGAGTTCAAGTTCATGAATCTGGTGTCATGAGCCGTCCCTCTTGTAAACCAAAAAGAACATGTCAAGCTGTTATACAGACTCGGTTTTGCTCTGCAATCCTAATGTGCAAACCAACAAGAGGTAAAAACTTACACCCATCTCACATGGCGCTTGGATATTTTGGCAATAAGGCCGATGCCCTCCAGCACGTTTGTGATATCATAGATTCTTCTGATGTGTTTCACAGCCAGAACCTTGAATGCCTTAAACATGAACAGTATTTTTCTAATTACATTAGCAAAAAATAACTACTTAAATGTTTTCTGAATATAATTCATGAACAGCAGTTCTTGTACATTTTTTGACTTGATGTAAACTTCTAGAACACTTTATGTGAATTTTTAAAAAAAAATCCAATGTACATTTATGACAGATTTTAAATACAGAACATGGACAAAGAAAGAAGAAAAGAAAAACAAATCTGATAAGACAAGCTTGTCAGATTTCTTTACAATTTCAACATTGTGTTTTTTACAGTGCAAGTTAAAAAACAAAATTATGTTAGACACCCCAGAAATATACATTAAAAGATGTAAACAGTCATTTTCAATAAGAATAAAATTGTTTTCCAATGTGCTGAAAATAACCTTCCTAAAATACAATATTTCTGTATCAAAATGCTGTTTTACTGGCCTGATGTAAAATAAATTTAAATGAGCTGAAAGTGGAAAATAATCATAATAAAAACCTAAACAATAATAGGCCATGTTCTTAGTGAATTGTGTTACTGAATAAGTAGATTTTTAAATATTTTTCAAATGTGTTAAATACACACTACTACACTTCACCTATTGAGAAAAACTGGTTAAAGGGTGAATAATGGCATATTTCAAAAAGGTATATAGAGTATATAACATCTGAAACCCATAGACCATGTAGATTTATTGCAAAGTGTCATATTTCAAGTACTTATTCCTGCTTTTACTGTTAATCATGGCTTGCAGCTAATATAAATACAAACTTAGGTAATCTTGAATATTACATGAACCCAATAAAAGAAATGTCACACTGAAATATGATGTTACCGCTGTGCAACAGTCATTGTCTCCTTCCACAAGGAAGATAAGCTCCCAAAAATCCTTGCAAAATAATCTGGCTGATCACAAAGTGCTGTATGCACGCATAAAACTGGAAAGTTGAGTGGAAGCAGTGTGGTAGAAAAAGCTGTACTAGCAACAGGAACAACTGTAGAATGGAGATAATTGTGAAGAATAGTAAATTGAAGAGCTTGTGGGGATTCCCGAAGTGTGGACTGCAGTTGGAATCCTATTTATTTATTGGAAATGTCCAGCCTCCTTCCTTGTTTCTAAGGATTTGAAAGCCTTACACACAATGTGCAGACAATCTAGACTTTAATGTTGAATGGAATATTATAAAAATAGTTAGCAAATTTAGACACAAATAAATTAACAGTTAGTTTAAAAGGACCTTCAACACAGACTATTTAAACTTGGGCATGTTGCGTTCACTGTTCGACTTACGTGTCCGAGGTCCAGCTCCCCGTGCTCGGCCTCCTGCAGCAGCCGGACAAACCTCTGCGTCAGGAGGCTCAGGCTCTTGGGAATCCTCTTAGCTTTGAGGTTTTGTCTCGAAACAAATATTTCTTTTTCTGGACTTTCTTCAGAATCCATTCTGCTGCATGGAACAAACAAACACGATTTGAATTAGCTGCGCGGTGCCAACAACCGGAATGTGGCCCTTCAAAATAAAACCCCAGTCGGGTTTCCTGTGTATGTTTTCTTCGAAATTGTATTGTGATGCTACTGATAAACTTATATGAAAGAAATTTTATAAAGACAACTAAATTACGCGCTTTCCTTTTCTGTTTTTAAGAAACTAGAACCAACGTAGTTCCAAGCAAAACTTTATTTTTGCAAGACTTCTTAGCGGAAGTACTTTCGTGTACAGGCAAAAAGTTGGTGACTCTTAATGACAGCTACTTTTACATAAAATACAAAGGTTAGAAATGTTGGTGAATGTTGTAGTAGTTTAATTTCTGATGTAAAGTCCGTCTTTAACTACTGTTCCGTGTAAACGTGTCTTGTTATGTGTTACGAAGCTTCCAGCTGCCTTCAAAATAAAAGCTCAACCACTTTTCAAATATAGTAATTTCTCATGAACGTATTTACATTAGATGTACATGAAAACTATAAGTGGACAAATAAAATAGCTTCTATTTTCAAAATATTTATTTTCTGTCAATATTGAAGAAACCTGTGACTAAAGTCTAAATTATTTTTGTGTAAAGGAATGTGGCTCCAATAACACTCTTCTTAGATTAGAAAAATGATTTTAGCTTCAATAAAAGCATAAAAGCAATACAAAACATATTGAACATTATTTATATTTTTATAAATGGAAGGTTGTGAAGCATTTTAATGTTAAAATTAGAGTAAAAATGTAGTGAGTTTTAGAAATTGATTATTTTTTCTTGCTAAATTTTGTAGCACAACTTTATCTGAGGCTATTGTGTCCACTTATCAATCCTTGTGGCTCAGACTTATCTTTTTATCTCTGCCCTTTGTTTTAGGTCTTAGACTGATAAGCCCCATGATTGTGTTTTTAAGTGGAAACGTCACTCAGCAAATTATTTTTAACCTTCTATTTCTAAGGTCTGAGATGAGTACAGCTATGTATTGAGAAGTGCTCAAATGAAAAACACAATGTAAGCTGTGTATTATATTCTTATTTATTGCTTTTATTCCAAGACATCTCTGTGTTACAACTTGACCATGAAAAGGAAGAATAAAGTATTCATAAAAAAGTCACCATCTTCCATCAATTGTGTTTCCAGATGTATTTTTTGTTGTGGATTTGAAATCTCATCAAACTTTAATTCAAAATGTGAAGAAGCATTTTTTTAATGAACAGCACCTAATTTAATTTTGTTTTAAGAAAGGAATTTAAAAAATCTGTTTGTTTTCCTCATTGACCCAATTGCCCTACCCCTTACTTATACTCACATTTAATTATCTAATTAATCTCTCTTTTTCATGTGCACGTTTATTATAGTCCAAGAAAATATGCTCTATCGCTTCAATCTGACCACAATGAACACAACCACCTGTAGCGTGTTTAACTAATACGCTTCCTTTACCTAATTGTAAAATAGTGTTCAGCTGTTTCCGTGTCTAGGCGCGCAGTGATCACGTGACTCCGCCTCGGTCATATGACGCCGTGTTGTTGGGTGCAGGAAGCTCTTATCTTCGTCTCCGTGTCTGAGGTTTCTGTGTGAAACACAGGTGAGGTCCAGCGATGCAAGCCGGCGGGTTCCTGCTGTGTTTACTGTCCGTCCTGCAGCTCGGCGCCCGGGCTCAATACGCCCCCGATGAGGTCACTCACCTGCCCGGCATGACGTTCAAACCCAACTACAGTCAGTGGTCTGGATACCTGCAGGCAGGAACTGGGAATAATGTCAAGTTTCTCCATTATTGGTAAGAGACTTCGTTGGCTGCCTGATGGTGGGGGAAAATGTTTGATAAAATACTTAATGCTGAAACCACCAAAGATATAGATATTAAAGTACAGAGATGATTTATTCTTTCATATTTAAAACAATCTTAGTTGCCGCGAGATTTTGAGTCATCGCGTTTTGTGCTGTTGGGGGGTGGTGGAACATGTGACAACCTAACTTTCTGATTTTGTTGAGTCTCCCTCTTCTTCAGCTACTTTGAAGATGAACTAAAAGAAGTAAAGATGAGCGCAAAATCTTTTAGTAAAAGCTGATGTAAGCATTCTTTAGGGATTTTCACAGCACGAAAAAAAATCTAATCAATACAATAAAACATCTCAACATCAGGAAGTGAGCAACCAGAACCACAGCTGATGGTGAGAGATGCCAACAAAGTACTGCTGCATTTTGAAGTAAAGACCCAGGACAGGAAATCAATTACCTGATTGAACTGCTGAAATCTGGAGTGACATGTTGTGTGAATGTTTAATGATTCAGTGTTGATGTGAAAACTGTCTGCATAAACACCAATAATAACCACTGATATTATTCTTGTCGATTACTTTAAAATACTTAGAGGTAAAGTTTAACAGAAAGGAAGAGAAGATGTTAAATTAATAGTTGAGCTTATTGCTGGCATTCTTTTCAAGATAAATTTCTTTTACACTTTTTTTCTGTAAATAAAAGCATTACAAGCTCAAGACTGATGGAAAAACTGCTATCTGTCCTAAGTGCAACAAGAAAGAGAAATTACTTTAATTTTATATCAAAAGAAAAACATTGCAGTACCCAAAGTGGAATGTATGCAACAAACTAAAATTCACTTGTAGCTGAAGCCAAAAATAGTTTGAAAGCCACACATTTATATTTAACTATAAGCTCAGCTTTGAACTTCCTCTTCCAGAGCTGGAACGTTTTTGAAAGCAACAAAAACCAGAAGAGCTAAGAACTTGCCCATAAATAACTGACAGCTTTCGTCTGTTTTCTTGCTTCAAATGGGAACTAAACTCAGATGGCTGAATGAATAAAGACGATAATCTTTGACTGAATTTCCCAGCTGCTAATCTTTAGTTGCAATCTTCCTTACAACAGTTGTAACTTTCTAGGGCTGTTGGGGGGCTGAGGGTGGAAAAATATTTTGGGTTTTTTAATATTTTGAATCAGAAAACCAAAACCTTTACAAGCTCCTACTAAATAAAAATGGTCAAGAGGTAGGAAAATATTTCTTGCTATATAAAATGTGCTTTTGTAACACGTAGATTTCACTTCTGTATTTGGGTTTTGAACAGAGAGTAAAAGGCCCATCTTGAGTGGAACATTTTATTTTTGTGGTTAAAAAAAGACCATGTGATGCTTGGCTTAATGGCAGAGATTTCTTCAACCTATAATACAAACATTCGGATTTATTTTTTTAGCAGCTTTTTCCATCCAAAGTTGAGAGGAATCACTTTGGATCACCTGTTTTTTGTTGGTTCTGACTCTGCTGCTTGTCACAAGTTTGCGCACTTCCTGTTTCATTTGTTGCGGATCAAATGCATAAATCCTGGCTTCCATGTTGTGTGTACCGCGGTCAATTATTTATCTCTGATGTTCTGCAGGTTTGTGACTTCTCAGAGGGATCCGGCCACAGACCCCCTGGTTCTGTGGCTGAACGGCGGGCCCGGCTGCAGCTCTCTGGACGGATTCTTGTCTGAGAACGGACCGTTTCATGTGAGCTCTAGTCGTGAACTTGACTGGGTCTGTGCACTGTTGTTTCAGACAGACTTTAAATGGTTGGCCCTCTACTTGCAGGTAAATGACGATGGAGCCACGCTTTACGAGAACAAATTCAGCTGGAACAGGATCGCCAATGTGCTGTACCTGGAGTCTCCTGCAGGAGTCGGTTACTCTTATTCTGACAGTAAAAAATACGCCACGGATGATGATGAAGTACGTTTGTTTCTCTTGCTTGGACCAAAAAGAAAGCTTACAGATGATTTGAGACTGCAAATGTTTTTCTCAGGTTGCTGACGATAATTACAAAGCCCTTCAGAGTTTCTTCGCCAAGTTCCCAAACTTTACCAAGAACGAGTTCTTCATCTTTGGGGAGAGTTACGGAGGCGTTTACGCTCCGACGCTGAGCCTGCGTGTGGCGACAGGAACGGCTAAGATCAACTTCAAGGTCAGCGGCTGCAGGCAAAATAAATTAAATGTAGAAAAGTTCAAAAAGTGGAAGTAGATTAATTACTTGGAGTGAAATGTTTTCAAGGATTTATTTTTTTAATAATTATTGCTTGCAGCAAGAAATGTCAACATTGCAAATGACCTGTAAGATATTTCATGCAGAAATGCCCACCTATTGAAAAGCATGTTCATGTATTGAAAAATATCTTCAATCAGTTGTTTGTCTTCATTGAGGCTTTGAGATCCTCTTCACTGATTAAACGAAAAATGCTAAAGGATATTTGTCCCTTAAATGATTGAAGTGGGAGAAACAAGGAAATGTCTTTTTCTTTTTCTTTGGATGTTTATGAGATTGATTTTGTAAAAAGGGGTTCATATTCAACCAATAGTTGTGGTTATCAATCACCTTCACTTATATTTTTTTGGGTCAAAAGCTGGAAAATTCTGAAAACTATGGTGATTAACAGAATGTTTCGTTTTAGTTAAGTTAACCTTGCTTTTATACTATCCAACTTTCTAAAAAAAATAACTTTAGATTATTAATTGCAAACATTATAAAAACAGACAGAGGTGGAACATTAACCTTTTTTTAAATTGAATCGTTTTAATGCTTGTCTTTCAGGGCTTTGCGGTGGGAAACGGTCTCAGCAGCTTTGCACTCAATGACCAATCTTTGATCTACTTCGGTTATTATCATGGCCTGTTTGGAGAAGAGTAAGCAACGCTTTCTACTTTTAGTTTTTAAGAAATTGTACAAAAGTGTATATGAACCTCATACCATGCAGAAGTTCAGGAACATGTTTCATAATTGGGAATAAAACGTCACTTATTGATGGAAAAATAAGCATTACACTTAAGTTTGCTTTTTTTTAAAAATGTCCTCCAATCTAATTGGATAAAATTCATATTTGTTACCAAATGTTTTTTGGTCCAAGAACAAATAATCTTAACAGTGGTTTAAAATGAGTATCAGGAGAAAATTTCTGTCTGAACTTTGGTCTTGTTTAGTTACTGGATAACATCATTTAGTCAAAGCTTGTTTCTTTCTATTTGCCTGTAATGTGTCTACTGTTGCCTAGTGCAATTGTTCTCCCAGCTTTAAAATGTCTTCACTCCTGAGATGTATATATAAATTTCTTTTTTTTTTTTACAAGTTACAAATAGATTATTGCACTGGAATTGGAAAATTCATTTATTTTTGGGAGGAGAATGCATAATTGCAGAAATAATTAAACGTTTCCTACTCAATGAACTTGATCTGACTTGGAAACGCATAAAAAAAGCAATTTCTGTTCACTTTTTATTTTAAATAGCTGATTTCTGTCATGTGACAGCAATTCTTTTGCAGATTGTTGATGAGGTTTGTTTGTGCTTCATGTGCAGTTTGTGGCGTGATCTGAACAAGAACTGCTGTGACAAGAAAAGCTGTAACTTTTACAACAACACTAACGAGAAATGCGTGACTCTGGTATGTGTAGGCCGTCCTGTGGGAACGTTCTGGTTCTCCAAAAATGAAGATTAACGTTTCCCGTTTATTGTTTAGGTGAACAAGGCATTTTTTATCGTGTATGAAAGTGGACTCAACGTGTATGCCCTCTACCTGGACTGCGAGGGCCTCGGCGCGCATCACAAAGGATACGAGCGAGCCATGAGTCATCTGTTCAGGAGCTACAGGAAAAACCTGTCCAGCTTCAAGGTGCTCTGCCTTTCAATCACTCGTCTGTGAATGCATCAGATTCCATCTCGTGCAACATTACAAGACTATGTTGAATGCAGCTTCCAGAGGCCAAGAGCTCCTCCGTAATTCTGGGGGACGTTCCTCCCTGCATCAACAGCACGGCTCAGGGAAACTGGCTGAACAGAGGCGACGTGAGGAAAGCGCTGCACATCCCAGACGTTCTGCCACCCTGGGACATCTGCAGGTAGATTGACGCAAACGGGAACATAAGTTACCTCATGTTCTATTTTAAAATTGCAGGTATTGCCCTTTCAACTAAGATTTTTTTTTAATAAATGACGGCAAGAATGGAACTTGAGCTGAAATTATCTTGATGAAACGATTGTAAACTAAATTGAGTATACAGACCATTTGGTGAAAGATCACATTAAGAGCAGTAAAGACAAAACTGCAAAACTATTTTCCATATCTGAAAATATGTTCTATCAGGACTCTGTTTTGGCTTCACCTGGTTCAAAATCTTTTTTAAAATGTCTTGGATTGAGCTCAGTTTGCATAAAATCATTTCAGTTAAGAAAATGTTACTCAATGTCACATCAGGTAGAAAGAGCTGAGCTTTTCACATGTGAATGGTAGAAATACTTTTTTTTAGCTGCAGATGTGCTCGCTAAAGGAATGCTGTTGCCTTTCAGACAGTAATCCATTTATTTTCTTAAGAAGTTATTTTACATGTTTATATACTTCTGATGCATAAAGGTAAATGAAAAATCTGCTAAATGTGCCTTTTATTTAATCCAAGTAATCGATTTCTAAATCACTAGTTGCAACGCCAAGTGAAATTACTGTGAATTGTTGTGCAGATAGTTTATGTTTAAATGTCCTTGTTGCAGTGATGTCGTTGAACATCAATACGTGATGTTGTACCCCACAATGAAGGAGGTTTACCTGAAGCTGCTGTCGCTGGGCCTGCGAGGGCTGGTCTACAACGGAGACACCGACATGGCCTGCAACTTCCTGGGAGACCAGTGGTTTGTGGAGGACCTCGGCATTGAGGTGCGTTCTGAAAATGTTTAAATGTACCAAAATATGTACACACTTTCTTGATAAAGATCAAATGTAGCTGGAGTTACTTGAGTAAATCGTTTTTTTTTCTGTAGAACTTTGGCACACCCTAGTGGTAGACTTGAGGTAGTTCATCTGTCAGGGAGACTTGATTTGCTCCTCAGGCTGAATGAATTCTGATCCATTCACTGTAGGACTGGTGACATACTTCAGAGTGAATGTTGTGCATTAATCCCTGAGATTGATGTCGCCAGCCTTTCATCACTTTTGCTCTCTAGTTTAATTTTTTCCCCCTGTAGTTTTGAATAGAATTGGCTTTTTTTTGTTCCAGAGGAAATTCAGGCTCAGATATGTAGTTCCAAAAATGATAGAAAATGTACAGATTGTCAATCTTATTTAAAGAGCAGCTATTGACTATGCCAGAGTGGTGTACAGTAATTACAAACACCTGGTAAAAAAAAAAACACAGGAGTAAAATACAATAAATTAAACAGGACAAGTAGAACACAATGGCAGACCTTTATGTAAACGCCAGAGAATAAAATGAGCTTTAAATGTTTCAGACTCTGAAGATCTAATGTTGTTCCACGGATTCAGAGCAGTGGCCGCAAATGTCGGGTCTCTCCTCTGCTTCTAGTCTGGAAACGTGTCGGAGCAGTTTATTTGATCAAAGCTTTCTGGAAATGGCTTAGTAGTGAAGAGTATCCTGGAGACAAGTTGGTGCTAACCCATTTATAACTTATAAAAACCAATAAAAGAAATTTTAAATCGGTCTGAGAAGCTCAGGTTCCAGTTGAGCTGCAGCGTTTTGAATCATTTGTAGATGTTAAGAATATTGGTCCATATAGTTGCAGTGATCAAAGTGTTGTGATGGAGTGGATAAGTTGGTTTCTAAACAATTTAAACCAGAGACATTCTTCAGAACGCAGCTTTAAGTTTTGCCTCTTCACTGTGTTAAAATCTCTACAGGCAACCAGCAAGTACCAGCCCTGGATCCACGATGACCAGATTGCTGGTTTCTATCAGCAGTTTGGAAACCTCACTTTTCTGACGGTGAAGGTAAGCGCTGATGTTTGCATAAAAACACGTCCTGATTCGGCGACGGTCACAGATGTTGCATTTCCTGTGTTTCAGGGCGCCGGCCACATGGTTCCTCAGTGGGCGCCAGGTCAAGCTCTCCACATGTTTCAGTCCTTCATAGGAAGCGGACCGTACTGAGTCTGTGGAGGCAACATGCGTTTGGCAACCTGCACTCCATTTACCATCTCAGGGGAAAAATCCATTTATTACCGTGCCTAAAGACTGTGGAGGCGAACTGACCTCATGTCTGATATAAGAGTAATTGTTCTTGTGGTGGGTTCTTGCATATATACCTGTGTGGTTTTATTTTTTTTGCTGGAAGAATGGGAATAAGTTTGTAGTTTGTTTATGGCAGGACTGACATTCCAGAGCAAAGATACAAAGGGAAAATGTAATCCTCACCATGTAACTGAAAATAAATTGTTCAAACTGAGCCTATTTCTGCTATAAAATTCATCTTGATGGGGAGGAGAGGAAACCATTCAAATTTACCAACAACTTGGAGTTGTAAGTCTACAGAAAAGTGAATATGGAAACTGAATCGGTCCAAATTAAATTTAAGCAAAATTAAGTCTGCAGGACCCATAAATCCCGCTCTGCTTAAACACAATTATTTTAATAGGAATTTTTTTTTATTGCTAACAAACTAAACATGAAATATTTTAATATAAAGAGCGATTTTTTTTTTTGGGGGGAGGGGGTGTCTAAAGAAGGTTCCCAGACATTTAGCTTAAATTCAGGAAAAGTGCAGCAAAGTTTAATGGGCACTTCTGAGTAAATAGTCATTGAATGTTTGGGACCCAAAATACAATATCTAAAATGAAGCTAAAAACAAGTCATGAACTGCAGTTAAGGGTCACACGTTAGTTGCTTTAGCTTCAAGAGTCAATTAATTGCACTAATTTAACACAATTTAAAGTTATCTGACTTTTAAAATGTATGAACTCTGGATTGTCACGAGGAAAAATTATTGCAATGACTTAAGTTTTGTGATAAATCCTCATTGTCCAAGATGTTCTCTGAACCTTTTGCATTAGTCTTGGATCAAATCAAAAAGAAACTTATTTATACTTGGGTACAGTGATAGAAATTTCCTGTTCATGTAATTATGGTTTTCAGCTAATAAAACTCCAAAATTCAGGAAATTATGAAGCCAATAGTTATTTTTAAACACATACCTGCAAAATTATGGAAAAGATGGCTGACAGCATCCACAAAAAGGGAGCAATCAAAAGGTCAATGTAATATAATGGAAAGCTGAATGGAAGGAAAATGGTGGAAAAAGGCGGGCACACACACAGTACTTTTGTTAATTGTGAAACAAAGTCCATTTGAAGTCACAGGATCTGGTTGACTCGGTGCAGATGAGGGACACAGAAAAATTAACCAAGTGTAGGCTGTAAATGTCAAAAATCAGGCCAAAACTATATTCAAATTTCACTTTAACTGGAGTAACTAGTTTATTGAAACCCCAGGGGTTCGACCGAACCCAGGTTAACCACAGGGATAAACAAAGTTAAATTACTTCTTAAACGGGGAATGCTAAAGTACCAAAGCCAGTCCCTTTCTACACAGTTTGATTAAAAATGTAGGTCACCTTATTTGAAGGGGTGTGAATAAGACTGACATGACATTGTATAACACCAAATGGCTTAATGAGTTATTTTGTACTTAACAGTTTTAATTAGAGGTGTGCCGATCGATTGGTCACCGATCATAATCGGCCGATTTCCGTGAAATCGGTGATGATCGGGATCGGCCGATCATTGGCTCTGTTACCGATACCGATCACCTGCATCTCATTTCTCAGCCTGTCTGTCCAGCTGGTCTCATCTTTCTTTCACTGCGCAAATGCGCAGTAACAAATGCTAAGCAATGTGTAACTATAACGCACTGAGTGAATGAGGACTTTTGCGTGTTGCGGCGGAAAATAGAAGCAGGATGGTCAGAAAGCTAAACTAATAACCGTAAAATGATTTAAGTCTCCGAGCTGCAATGTAAGACGCTGGTTCTGCTGTTG
>CAEGAF010193526.1:0-17646 GCA_903067075.1 Micropoecilia bifurca | reverse complement strand
TCTTGAATTGTAATTTTGACTAGTCAAAATTCATTTTAAGATATCTCTAAATGAATTAGAGATATCTTAAATTATTCGGCTTTTCCATTTAAGATATCTTAAATTGACATTTCGACTAGTCAGAATGACATTGCTGATAGCTTGAATTAGTATTCTGTCTAGTCAAAACGTCCCAGACTTACGTATCAATTTGAAAGTTTAATAAAACAATGAAAAATAGAGAAAACGAAAAAAGATGTTTCAAAATGCGCTACTTTCATGTTGAAAATTGTTTGACAATAACAATTTTAGCAGTTTTTAAGTGCATTCGGTTTGTCAGAAATGGATAAACAGGATATTCTTTGTAGATTTTAGAAACAATCTCATAGTTTATGAAGTTTTGCTATCTCTGCATAACATTGTTGAGCTTTTTCTAATTTGTGGCATTTACTTTACTGACAATTTTGTGCAGGAAACATAAAATTATGCAGGCAACTGTTTGGACACCACAAAGGGGCTTCACCTCATTCTTATTTCAGATATATAAAATTGTAATTTTGACTAGTCATAATTGTGTTGAAGATATCTTAAATCGTAATTACGGATATCTGTCCCGTCAAATGACAGATCCAGTGACGTCATTTGAGATATCTTGAAAGGAATTTTGACTAGTCAAAATATAATTGAAGATATCTTGAATTATTATTCTTACTAGTTAGAATGCAAATACAGATATCTTAAATTACCATTACGGATAGTCAAAATGTAGTTTTGCCTAGTCAAAATGCATTTATAGATATCTGGAATGTAAATAAGGATAGTCAGACGAAACCGAATTTATGTTAAAACGGCTTGCCATACACATTGAACTCTAATCCTCCTCCATATGTCATGCTGGATCCATCTATGTTGTGGCATTTATTGTAATATGTTGACCTTTGACCTGCGTGTTGATGTTGAGACCCTGTTTTGTTTTTAAAGGAGGACCTGGAGAACGGAGAGGAGGAGGCCACATGTCCCAGCTGCTCGCTCATCGTTAAAGTCATCTATGATAAGGTAGCTGACGGGAACAAACTTGACCTTTGACCTTTCCAGGGGGAGGTTATGAGAACTCTGTGTGTTGACCTTTAGTTTCATACCCTGACCTTAACTTTGAGTTCAGATACTCTGAGCTGAAGTCATTGGTGAAATCTGGATCAGATAACTGAACCCAGACCTTCTGAGGAAACTCAGTTTGTTGAACTTTGTTTCTGTTCTGAAATGTTTTTCTGTTCTTCAGGAACTTTTCATGTCTGGAGAAACCATTGAAGCTCCATCAGAACCTAAACTGCAGCGAGTTCAGACCTGAACCAGAACCTGGACTCGACTTAAACCAGCTGACGCGCTCCGAGTGGAAACCTCACCCTCCATGTCTGCTGGCGGTGATGTGTTCATGTTCCACGGGAAACGCCAGACCCTCTGAGAAGATGAAAAGTTTCCCCAGGATCCCTGAACCCGTTTGTTCAGACCAGAACTGTGTCATGTTGACACCGAGTGCTGCATTAGACAGCAGACAGATAAAATACTTTATATTTAAATAAATGTAGTTAATGTGTTTTTGCTCCCCTGGGGTCGATATTTACACTTTATAAACTTGTTGGGAGTTTTTCAGCTCTTCCAGCTTCAATTCAGACTTTCTTGAACTTTGCAGATAAAATTTCCTCCCATTTAAAAGCGAATTGTGCCGAATTTACAGCTTCAGGGTCACGTATAGAAGTCAAGATTTATCTATCCCAGTTCGAAAATGAAATGAGAAAAAAACTGGAAACAGAAACAAGATGAAAAAACGCAGAGATACAAAAAACAAAGTCCTTAAAAGCATCACGTGGAGCCAGAATCTACCTGTCTGGTTACAGGATGTCTCCCTCTTGTGGAGGAACCTTGAACTGCAGCGTTAATTTATCAGAGGAAAGTGACATTCCTGCCACTTTAACATCAAAATATATCAGAGTTTATGAAATGGACTAAATTATAAGTCATTTTTAATGATTAAGTAGCTTTAATTTGCAGCCGAGCTGAATTTAAGAAATAAAAGTAATTTATCTAGTTTCTGATCATAATACTCAGGTCTTTGTTTTGTTTTAAAGTTCTGGTTCTCCAGACCAGCTCCTCTGCAGAACCTGTCAGCTTTACATTTCCTCTGGGTTTGAACAAAATTAATTTTTACGTGAAAACCTTAAAGGTGATTTATTATTCTGAATCCACATTTTGCATATTCATTGTGTTTAAAGTGACGGAGCTTTAAAATATCCTGAAACTCGTTTCTGTCAGGATGATTCTAACCTTCAAGCATTGAAATATCCTGACAGGTTTCGTCTCGTCTCCAGGTGGAAACATCAATAATTAGAGGAAATGAGGAAACTGATGGAAACGTTTGAGAGGCGATAAAACCAGACGAACAGGAAACAGTTCAGCACTGAACAGTTCAGCACTGAACAGTTCCTTTGGTTCATTTTTGGTTCAAATGGAGTTAAAACCCAGTCTGTGTTTGTTCCCAAATCAGATTATTTAGTTTTAAAGTTGAATTTAATGACCGTACTTTGACTAGGCCACTGACCTGTTTTTAAAGAAACAGAACAAAAGACAAACACATTTTTCCTTTTGCTTGCAAATAACTCATATAATAAATACAGTTATTTACATGGAGCCATAAATATGAAATCCCTGGCAGCGTCTCATTGGCTGATCCCCGGCGTGTCGCAGCGTCTCATTGGCTACATCTGCTCCTCCATGTTGATGATGTTCTTCAGCAGCGTGACCAGCGGTTTCTGCCTCCCTTCCTCCCAGCTTTTCATGAATCCTCCGTAGCGTTTCCCCGCCGGCGGCCCGCTCCAGCGGAAGTGCTTCATCTTGTAGGATCCGTCCTTCTTCTCCTGCAGCAGCTGCTCCTCCTCCTCCTCCTCCTCTTCGTCGCTGCGCCTCCTCATCTCGGCGGGAAACGCCTCGGCCGACTCCTGCACGCCGTTGGATGTGTAAACCTTGACGGGGCGGCGTTTGCGGCCGACCGGCTTCCCCCAGCGGAAATGCTCCATGGAGTAGGAGCGCTTGGATTGCGGGGCGGCGGAGTCAGGGGGCGGCGACAGGTGGGCGTCACCTGGGACCAGGGGCGTCTCGGCCGTCAGGTCAGAGCGGCAGGCATGGAGACAGTCCTACCAACCACAGGGTCAGATTTACTGACTTTATCCAACTAAACTTTAATCCTGATCTAAAGTTATATTACAGTAACTACAAAATTAAACTTTTAATAATAATAAACATTTAACTGGACCTCATCTGAAATATTGAGTTTGGTCAATACAGATCAATAATAATATGGAACCCGCACAGCATTCTGGGGGATGTAGGCAGAGGAAGCAAAAACCATTAAAATAAAATTTAAAAAGATTTTTTTACCAAAGATTAATAAAAAAAGATTAAACTTGGAGGGAACTGGGAAATGTCAACAATGGGACGATGATCATCAGTTAAACTTTATGGAACTACATTGTTCTCAACAATCTAGATTAGGTATTATCAACAAAACTCATTTTTCAATTATTTTTTTTATTTTTCAGAAAAAAATCATAAAATAAAAAATAAGCCACTTTTTTCCACACTAATGCATCATTTTGAGTTTATGGTGATGCTACCTCCCACCTGCAGGTGGCAGTATTTATTTTACTCTGCTGCCTCATTTACCGTCATAAATTAGCACAAATATCACAAAATTCACTGCAAATATTTATAATTTATCTCAACAAAACCTGTAATTTTTATCTAATAAAAAATCCTGGAGGAACAGATCAGATAATTTAATTTTAACTTTGACTTATTGAAAACAAGTGAATATTGATCAATATTTAACAGTTTAAAGTGATTCTGCTGTGAGTTTAGCTTATATAATGTAGTAAATAAGTTCCTGGATGGTTTAATATTTATGGATCATTTTACCATCATGCTGCTCTCGCTGTTCAGATCCTGGCAGCTCAGACTCTCCCAGCATTGGCTGGCTGCTCCTCTGGCTCCGCCCACAACCACCACGGCCACCAATAGCCATGCAGGACTCATGATCCTGTCCACCAATCAGAAACCAGAACATTTAATCTCATTTTTATCCACTTTGTGTTACAAAATGAGATGAATATTAAACAGAAATAAAATACTGAACATTTTATGACTGTAGTTAATTATTAAACTGCTATCATTAATTAAAATAAAACATTTCAGGTGAGATTTTAAAAAAAAAGTTAATTTTAAGGTTTTAGCTAAAAACTAACTTTTCTGTTTTATTGAATGAAAACACTTTAATTTCTGATGAACAGAAAAATTAAAACTCACTGCAGTTTGATGTTTCTTCTTCTTCTGCTTCTTATTGCTGGTGGATTCTGGGAGGTGAAGACTCCTTCTTCTTCTTGGTTGCTCCTGTTCTCTGAAGCTCAGAGCGGCTTGTTTATATCCTGCCAGTCAAGGACACACACACACACACACACACACACACACACACTCACACGTGTGCAGCCGTCTCCCTCCGGTATCCGCAGGGTTTTGTTGTCTGGCAGAGGATTTGGCTACGACCGGATTTTAGACAGCTGTGTAACAAATAGAGCAGAATTTATCCCAGAAATTAAATGATAATGCCGTGACACAGATGTGGCACCGCTGGTCAATTTATCTGGGCACGTTTCTGCTGAGGTGCTCTGCAGAACTGTTGGTAATGGCTTGGCTAAACCTTTCATGTGTAAAGGAATCTTGATTACAGTTTATATTCTTAAAAAAGAGCCAAAGTCAGTCACTGGTTGTGAATAATGTGGTATTTTATTTGGGAGCAGCAAATTTGCTGTCAAATCAAGTTTAAGAAGTACAAAATCACAATCTCAAATTTCTTGAAAGGAATTTTGCTAAAACCGTCAAACTTTAAAAAGACTGTAGAACTGATTGAATATATCTACATATATATAAATGTTCAGGAACTATTTTGAAAAATAATACAATGATTTTAAAGTCCTTACTCTGGCTCCCAGTAGCTCAAAGAACGGATGACAAAAAAACTTATGACAATTTATAAGTCACTTAATGGCTTAACACCAAAATACTTAATATTGTGATCTGTGTTTTTCTGTGTAGTTATTTTTGAGATTTTATGTGTTAAGTCCTGTTATCCTGTGAGTCTCTGTCCTGTCTTTCCTGTTGATTGTTTCCCAGCTGTGTCTCATTCCCTAATTACCCTCCTGCATATTTAAGTCCACCTGTTGTCTTTGTCTCTTTGTCTTTGTCCTCATCTAACGTCATTCATTCTTTGTGTCTCTCCGTCGTGTCTAACCAGTCTGTTTCCTTGTGCCGCTCCTGTGGATTCCGTCATTAGATGTATCATTTTCAACCTCAACCTGGATCTGCCTGCGTCTTCCCTCACCTTACCAAACCTCCAAATCATGACAATTACAAAGGGCTGCTGTTGTTGCATAAACCTTCCTGAGCACTCAGGTTTCTTGTTCAAGTCCCCAGAATCAGATCCAAACATGGACAAACACATTTCAGTTCTTAAGCACCTTTAATCTGGAACAAACTTCTAGAAAGATGCAAAAGCGTTGAAACACTGAGTTCCTTTAATTCCAGACTAAAAGCACAGACACACACACGCACACACACTCAGATTTGCCTTTGATTAATAATAAATGGAACATAGATATTTTGATAACTCTGTATTTTGCCGCTCTCATGTAATGTGTTTCTTGCTTGCCGTTTTCCGTTTTTTATCATGTAGCGCACTATGAGCCGCCTTATTGGTGAAATTTGCTATACAAATAAACATGATATGAATTGACTTATTCAGACAAATAGCCCCCACATTTATGTGGCTATTAAAAATGCAAACTTATTAACTCTAGTTTTAAAATAGCATTAATTTAGGACGAAGGACATGTGTCGTCCCCTAAGTTTCCATAACATCATCGAGAGAAATATTTCCTAACACCTTGATTTTACTTTCTCGTCCTTTCATCCATCATTATGCAGCAAAGGAAGCGGGAGGAGAGGCACAGCATTACTCTGCTTTTTACTGTCAGGGAAAACTTTGGTCACTCCAACACTTTCTCTGGTTTCTCATTAAAAGGACCTTAAACTGTCAAAAAAGGAACAGTAAAAACTGTTTACAACTGCAAAAATGCAAGTTTACAACATTTTTATATACTTTGGTACTGATAAACAGCTTGCACCTTCTCAACGATGGTGCTTTGGATATTATAGATATATAAGGCATGGCGCAGAGAATGGTCAATAGATTAAAGTCTTGAGCCTAGTAAAATTTGCCGAAGTGCAACGTTAGCATGCAACATGCGACAAACACTAGGGCCGTTTTAGACAAATAAAATAAATAAATGAAAACAATGTGGTCACAGGGGAGTATCTTTCAGAAAATGTGAAGAATAATTTTACATATTTACAAAAAAATACTTGGATATTATCAGATTGCGCTTCCGTACAAAACAAAACATAATTAAAGACTTACATTTATGATAGCAAACCTAAGATATTTTCAGACATCATAAAGTGAAAAATCTGTCTTTAAAGCAGATTTTTTTCTCATAAATATTTGACCACAATGCAAGTGAATATTCTAGTTTAATATTGTAATTTATGGACTTGGATACATGTTTTACTGTAGCCAGATTTTGAAAAAAGATTTTGATAAGTAAACTTAGTAACCTTGATATTTAACAACAATGTAAATTTAAACAACATGAATGAATCTGTGAAAACAGGACAGAGCCATTCTTAAGGGTTTTATTTGCATTTTGCCACGTTCCTGTCATGTCAGGTTTTAATTTTCTGACCCACATGCAAGAACAACCCTCGGCACAAGGGAAATCAGTAAAAATTATATTTATTATAAAGAAAACAGGAGTAGACTGGCAATCAGGTTCCGGGCAGAATCAGCACTTCAGGGGTGGAAACTAGAGGATGAGATAAGGCAGGTGAGATCACTGGCTGAGGGAGACGAGGAATTGCAGGTAAGAAGGGAGCGGACTTACACTGGGTGAATGTCTTGGAGCTGGGGGTTGCTGCTGGGTAAATGAACGGCGGAGGGGCCGGCACTGGAGGGCGGACAGGATCAGCTCTGGAGCTCTCAGTGGCGAGAGCGAGGGAGACGGCCTACTTGAAGATCCTGGGGAATCTGGTCACAAAGTTTCGTTGAGTACATAGGCATCTAGTGGGTAAGGACCACCGGCGTCTCAGGGAGTGTTTCTGAGGAAGAAGACACAAACAAATTCACAGGGAGTTCTCGAGGTGAGCAATACTAGGACAGGAGGCCTGAAGTACCGAAACTGGCAAGCACTTTGGCACCGATGTGTAGGCTGCCTCCTCCTCTTATACTCCTCCAGATGAGATAATGCAGTGCAGGTGATTAAGATCAACCAGTCCACGCCCTTCGGGAATGACCCCCAGGCGCCCTCTAAGGATGGAAAGAAAAAACAGCAACCCCCAAAAAGAAAGAAAACACCCAGGAACCCAACAGTTCCTTCAGCCGTAGCTACAACTACAAGAAAAAGTCATTATTTCAACTAAAAAGGATCAAATTTTAGATGCAATTCATATTAACACATATTCTGATCATAATTAAGACTCTTAAATGAAACCCAAATTATGTCCCTGAAGACATAATTTCTTCACAGAAATTATGTGAAGAATAAAACTGTGTTTTAAAAAGAAATTGTGTAAAGTGAAAAACTTCTGAGTTTTTTGGCAATTCATGTTAAAGTCGATACAACAGGTCAACTCTGTGTCACAGTGGTAAAGTTATTCAGATCACAAAGAATTTCTAATTTAAATTTATCCCGGCTCTATATCTAACTGCAGGTTCACTTTCAAAGTAACTTTCAGCTTCATAATTGAACCATACATTTACAAACTAGGACAAAGCATCAAAAAACTTCATCAAAGCAACTACAATCCACGCCTGTCATCCTTTCTCGTTTCTAATCTCCTAAATGCCATCACCAAACAGGGAGACTAATCAAAATTCTGATTTTGTGCTTTCACGTGTTGCCTGTTTATCCTGAAATTGATTTCAGCATCTAAATGATGCATTTTGAATCACATCTACAACTTGTGCTTACACACTTTAATGGGATTTTAATCCCGTATGAGACAGAAGACATTATCTTCTGGCTACACCTCAAGGATGAATAAGGATGAGCAACAGCCTGCCAGAAAAGTAGAAACAAGCTGCCACTGAAGGAAATGTTACAAAGACTCTCTTTGTATAAGTCTGTCTTTGAATGCAATCAATGCATGCTAAATATTTAGAAGATAGCTTTCAATTTTACGTTAGACCAACCCTTCATGTAGCAGAAAAAAATATGTTAATGCCCCTGTCATGTTGTTCTTTTGCTGAAACTCATCAAACCTAAAGTCTACCAGTGTAAAAACAGAGCTTGAATTATTCAGAATCAAAGTCCTTCCTGTCGGCAACAAACTCCTGCAATGGATTTTACATAAATCCCAACCTTCCGTCTTTCCATCTCAGTCATAATAACTTTATTGCAATTTTTTTCCCTCTCTGCTGTTTTTATCCCCTCCCCCAAATACTGTACAGCATTACACCAAATGTCTTAAATAAAAAGTGTGGAGATTGTTGGCATAAAATAACACCCACTGGCTCTGAACACCAGTGATATCTTATTCTTTTTGTCCTCTCAGCCTCTCCCCTCACTCTCTGCATCACCATCAGATATTCTTTTGCAGCGGTCTCCGAGGGAAACGGGGAGGGAGGCTGCGCGCTGAGTACTGACCCACACCGAGAGCCCACAGAAACTCTCCTCTCCACCCTGCTCTAATTCCTAATTTTACCCACAGTATTACACGCTGAGACTTAACACACACACACAGACACGAAAACCGTTCAAAGCCCTCGTGCTCTCTGCCTGTGTTTCTTTTTTCTTTTTCTATTCACCACAGCATTCATCCCACAACACACCACTGCGCTGATTTTCTTTGTCTGCTTCACTCTCACCTGTTTGAACCTCGGGATGTGAATCTTTTTTTTCCTGCATGGCTGAGCCACATACAGTGAGGCTGTTATTTTATTATTTGTATCACTGCTTGTCGGGAATGCATAATAGAGCCTCAATCAGCCGGTCCTTGACCACCTGCCTGATTATCATCTACAAATGAACCCTTCTCCTTGAGTTTTTTTTTTCTTCACATTTTTATTTTATTAATTTAGGTTCTACGTCTGGAGAAATAGGACTCCATAACATTCATGCAAAAAAAAAAATCAACAGGTGCCTACTTGAGTTTTTTTTTTTCTTTTAGTCCTCAAAAACCACATGCTCGGAATCCTAAAGAATTTTTCAGATTCCCATTTTTAAAGTGAGGCTCTTTGAAGTTATTTTCGGTTAGAGCTCCTTAATCTGTAGTAGAAATATATAAATTCTCATTGAGTTGGTATAATTGCTCAGGCGTCTACAGAGCAGTCAGGCTAATCACTGTTTACATCAGACATGTCAGGCTCAAGGTCTGTGATACAATTGTATCCAGCCTGGTCATGTATCTATTATTAATAGCCTGCCCTTATATACAGCCACTGCCGGTCTTAATAAATATCCCATATTGCAGCCCATCAGCTCCAAGCTTAAGGCATAGGTGTGCATAAGCCATACGTATGCGGCTTACAGCCAGTTCTTGGTGACCGCATTTCCATGCCAACAATACATTTTTAGCTTTAGCTATTAGGATTTTCTCTCCTCTACAAATTGACCCCAATAAGACTCTTTTTTAATATATATGGTTAAGTTAAGGAAACAACTACTATTATTTACAACAACAAAAAAAACTTGAATAGAATCTGAACTATCCTTTTATTACTCTTCTAATTAGAGAATAACAAAACATGCTCAGTCTTTGGGGTTTGGAAGAAAAAGACATGTTGATATTTTCATCACCGATGGAGAAGCTTGTTGCCGGTGGCTGTTGTTGAGTTTTGTAAGGAGTCGGCTGTGAGTGAAATGAAACAATAAGAGCAGAGCGCACAGTAAAGATTATCAAATGAAGCCATTTTGAATTTGTTTTAAAATGCCTTGCAGACTTAAGTTAATGTAAGCACTGCAGTGGAGTTGTTTATTATGCAGCACTTACAAGTGTCACAGCAACACTAGTTTGTGATATTTGTTAGATGCATAACTTCATGTCAGAGATCATGCAGGGGTAAAGTGGAGGTCGTATTTATTGGCACTCTTGTTCAATATATTCATCTTTACACACACAGGGGTTTAGAAAGATCAAACATCTAATCGAAGGTCATTTATTCAATAAGAAAAAAAATCCCATTTTAAGAAATTGTTCTTAGTAACACCAACTTTTTTGTCATCCATGCTGTCAATACTTTAACAATCCCCTTTACCAACAAGGCAGCACTTCTTCTTAAATAGCATTTATCAATCTCAATGGGAGAGTATGTTATTGCAGTGAAAAAAGTATTCCAAGGCACTTTTTACATGATCAACAGGCCCACTACTAATTCTGTATTTGAATAAAACTAGCATCAAATTAGAATTATTGTTTATTTGCTTTTACAACTCTTTTAATTTAAACATATGTAGAAATAAGTAATCAATTCACATCTATATTGAATATGCTTTTTTTTATACATCCATCAACAACATGTTTATTCAGGATAACTACGGTGGGGGGGGGGGACATTTGGTTCCTAATCCACACTAAAACCAATCAACAAATACATTCCGGCAATGTGAGCAAAGAGAGTCCAATCACCACCTGTCCTAAGAGAAAAATAGAGCATGCACAACAGACCCAGAAAAAAAGTCATTGCAAGGCAAGTCAGTAATGAACAAAAATGATGTGTAGACAGATAAGTAGATAAAAAGTAAGCACATCAGGTCAAATGGCCCTACAGAAATTGATAGAGTTGGGTAAAAACATAACAAAAAAGCTATTCTTATTTCTGAAGAGCTTGAGCTTCAAACCAAGCATTTATTGAAGTGCTTGTGTCTTTTGGGACACATTTTCTGAATTAGAATCACCTATTTAGCCTTTTTAAAGTAAAGTAATTACTTCACCAAAACCCTTGGGTGGAATAGTAAATTACAGAGCAAATAGATGCCAAAACAGAGCAGCTGTATAGATCTAGCATCTCTGATTTAAATTTTAATGGCTCATTGATCCAATAAAATATAAAGCTATTAATTTTCTGGTTGCTGTTGCATCTGTGGAATAACAAAATGTTGGCTACTTTCCAATTTAAAGGGCAATGATAACACATTGCAGGTCATTTCAATGCAAATTCTCCTTAATGGAGAAGAGGGAAATATCTGGAAAATTTAGCAAATGTACAGGCTTTAGTTAAGGATCCATGACCTCAACTTTCTTTTTCTTCAATTTAGAAAGACTTGACTTGTGGTTCTTTAAATACATAAAGCAAAAACTAGGGGCATTTTTTAGATTCCATAATGTAGAGTCCATGAATTCGCAATGGTCTCCATGAAGTTCAGCTTTATTTATTCCTTTACATTTCTTACCAAAAACATTAACGTTGCCGCAGAAAGTTGAGGTCATGGATCCTTTATGCAAACAAGAGCATCCAGCACAGGCTTGCTGTCTCTCTCACTCTTGGAAATCTTTAAACATCTCCGCTTTATCTGACATAAATATGTAGCAGCTTTGCTTAACTTTATTTTATTTATACAAATTTTTTTCCAGTAAGAAAACTGTGAGGATCCAGAGTTGATTTTGAGTTTTGTTTATTCTCTTTCTTAGTTTTTTTTATGTTAGATGAGTCTGGTTTAGTTGAACCATTCCTTAGTGATTCTAGTTTATGTTTACTGCTTGCGTCTAGTTATGTTTTGCTACTCTACTTTACATTTCTTAGGCCTTAGATTTGTTTCCTCAATCAAGGATTCTTGTTCTTGATTGCTGTAAGGAACCTACAAATAAGGAGACTAAATACCTAATAATAATATTTATTTAATAATAATAATATTCATAATAATATTTATATTCATTTCTCTTGTTTGAATTTATTTCTATGATGGTACAATACAAACAATTGAAGTTCAAAATTTAATGTTATTCCATATGCTGTGGTGTCATTCCTATTTTTTTTTTTACCTTTTCTGCCTTTGTCATTATTCAGTATTAATTTATTTTGTATTTATTCAACAAGATCAGTTTTAAAATTCATACCCCAATAAAAACTCTAGCTGCCCTTCTTTTGCTTTCTACTTCAATTTCCTACCTGTAGCTAAACCACATTACATACCTAACCCTTCTGTGTAATATTGGCAAAGTTCTCTAATGAATTACGATAATAACTAAATAGCAAAAACTCAATATTAGGATTAGTGATGAAATCAATAGCAAACTCATGATGGTTGATAATTTTTATCAATACCATATTATAAAACAAGGGATTTTGTTTCCCTTTTTGTTACAGTATAGGGACTGCACAGTGGTGCAGTTGGTAGAGCTGTTGCCTTGCAGCAAGGAGGCTCTGGGTTCAATTCCCTGCCCCGGTCCTTCCCCATGCCCTCCCCATGGATGCATGGGTTCCCTGCAGGCACCCCAGTTTCCTCCCACAGTCCAAAAACATGAATGTCAGGTTAATTGGCCTCTCCAAATTGTCCCTGAGTGTGAGTGTGTGTGCATAGTTGTTTGTACCATGTGTCTCTGTGTTGCCCTGCGACAGACTGGCAACCTGTCCAGGGTGAACACGCCTCTCATCCAGAACATCAGCTGGAGAGGCACCAGCAACCCCCTTGGCCCCACCAAGGAACAAGGATGTAAAGGAAATGGATGGATGGATGTTACAGTATATTATTATCAAGTTTTTGATCATGAAACTAATTGAGATGGTAAAAAAATATTAAAAATTTTTGGTTAAGTTAGGTATGAATTTACACACAGCGTTCCTGAAAATGGTTTGTGATAAACATCTACAAATAAAATTTAGTTTTAAACCCTGTGTAGGCATAAATATTTTTTCCATTTTCTCAAATATTACAAATGAAACCAACTAAACAAAAGCATAACAAAAAAAAAAATCACATTTACCATTATTATACACACATTCTTCCACAGCTCAGGACTAGAGCTCCTTCAACAGTAAGAGACAAAATTTGGTTTTAAAAATCAATTTCTTCACTTTAAGGTCTGAAGGTCTTCTGAAGTGTTTGCAGCACTACCCTGTGTCAAGCCCCACCGCTCCCCCCACCATCAAGTGTCAAGTGCTGGGATCAGCAAATTAGATGTGTGTCAATAGAGTTGATTCAGCTCTATAGGCCACCTCCACTGTTGGCTCATAATCTACTTCTTCTCGCCCACATTCTGCCTCTGCGTCTTACAAGCTAAACAGGCAGACACAATAAAGACACAACAGGAAAAAGCACTTAAAAAAAATCATATTCAGAGCAGTATTTTGCTCGGAATTATGATTCAGCAGATGATGAGTCAGTCACTGATTGTGAAGGGTGTTTTGGATGTGTTTCTTATATTTGTTTGGAGTTTTAACTCAAAATGGGGCTCGGAAAGTGTTGAATTGTGTGCAAAATGTTTTTTGGCGTTCTTATAAACTTTTGCATAAAACTTAACACTAAAAGTGTGGGGGGGGACCATTAAGTTAGAAAACATTGCCAGAGTGGCTGTCTGTACTTTTAGCTTCTTTCCCGAACTCTTGTTTTGTCTTCAGCGCGTGTTATTCCTGTATTCCCAACTGGGTGCAGCGGCGTGTATATCAGGCAATGTGACGAGTGAACTTAAAGACAGAAGTTCTCCTTTGACTTCACAACGACTAGCTCCGTGGTGTGTATCCGGCATGTGTGCATGCATATGTGTGTATTTGATGTTCTTGCTCTTTCGGCTAGGTATCATTGTCTTCGCCTGCTGCTAGAAAGACTTATCCCCCTCTGCTGCGGACTGACAGCAGGGACTACAGTATGACAGGTCACTGATGTCTGGATGATCTAAGAGGACAGTCTGTGCTGTCTCTGCCTCCAAGTGTCTCTGCGTGTGCACGCAAGCATCAAAGACAAAGTAAGTCTTTAAGAAGACTTATTGCGGATTGTGTCTCTTTGGAGTAACTGGGTTCTATTTCACACCAAGTATTGTATCTGAAAAGAGTCCCTTAAAATTCATTTCAGCATCGAGCTCTCATGGAAATCACACTGTACAGTGTCAGGGGGTGGAGGAGGAACAGATGACCACATTCATACGCCCAACTGCCACTATAAGACGAGATGAAGAAGAAAAAAAACATCAAATTTTCTTACACACAAGATCCTTACTCCCACTCGTGTAAACAATGCGGCACATGCCAACTTGTATAAATTATTGTGGAAAAACTAAACTGGAAGGAATATTTTAACCTCTTTCTCTAAACTTTTCTTCAGAAGGATTAAAAACTTAAACTGTAGGAAACAGCAGTAATAAGACATTTTTAGATTTTGTGAATTTTCATGAGACTCTTTCATAGAAAGCGTAGCAAAGTGGCTATAGCGTGTTACAGGCATGGAGATGGAAGGAGTAAAGAAAACAAACTTCAATATAATGTGGAATGTCCACACTGTAATCAAGAAAGGGGGATTTAAAGGGTGTTTGCTCCAATTATTTTACTCAGAGGAAACACAGGCAAAGCAAGAAATTCAGGACAAACATTGAATGATGAAGTGCATGAAAAGTTTTACAATCTCCTAGATGAAAGTTTCATGGAGAGTATTGCTTTAATTGACTTTCGCCTGAAGCTCTTTTGCCTTGCCAATATCTCTCATGATGGATGGAAGGTGGAGGAATGTGAAGTTGTAGAGCTAATCATGATTCTTTTTTTTCCAGTGGATACACAGAAAATGCAATATTGGCCCAAAAAAATGTCTAACAAGGGATATGTTATTGGATGCTAATTGATCTGTCATATTTTAGAACAAACAGCTTTGTTTTACTCACAACACTAGGTATAAAAGATAGATTGATAGCAATAATCAATCCGTCCTTCCACTTTTCCTCCTTTATTTCCTTTCTTCCTTCCTTCTTTTGACTAAGTGAACAAACTACCAAATTCACCTAATAGCAATCAAATCTGCCTTGTACATATCCCAGATGAATATATATGAGGACTGAAACATCATTTGCACCAATTTTAGTAACCAAACTGCACCAAAACAGAAAAATAAACTTTTATTTTAAAGAAATTGAGTCTTACTTATGATTATCGTGTTACAAATAAACTGAAGGTATTACAGCTTTGAAGTATTTCGATGCAACTAGATTCAGAGCAAAATATTATGGAATTTGTTTGAACATTTCTTACATTGCTGGTGAGTTTTCACATTGTTAAAACCAATTTTGTTATAAGTCATTAATAGATTATTCGTTGCTCCAATGAGTAAAAATGCCTTCATTTGATTCATCTCTTGTTTATGAGGCTTAAGCTCACACTGACAATTTCATTTAAGTCCTTCCTTTAGTTTAAGGACATTTAGTTAAATTATGAAAACAATCATGGACAAAAAATAATAACCAGTGACAGAAAACCACTTACTCTTGCCCAATAATACTTCACGAGGCTGGGCTGCACAGAAGGATTTTTTTTTTTATCATTTCTATTTATATAGTCCCTACAGATTGTCTAATGAAAGACTTCTTCCAGGAATCGACCCTTAAACAACTTACTGTCACAACAATCCTGTAGTTGTTGTTTTGAAGAGCTAGTGACCTTATAATATTCCAGCTTTTAAAATATTACTCTGACTGCTCATATCACCTTTTCTGGCCTTTAGTAACTCCTCCCACATGAATGTTACGTGACGCATTAAGAATAAATGCATGTAAAGCATCTCAATAGATTCAGTACAAAAGATGCAGAAAAGCATCATTTTACATGAACAAAGTGAAGCAGCACTAAAGTGGTTTTGAACAAATGTAAACAATGACAAATGATAAAGCAACAAAAACACAAGACACGAACATGTTCAGCCTGTTACATCAGTCCTGCTTCAAAACTGATTTACTTTGAGAGGTGTTAAAGTCTGTTAATCTAAAAATATGATCCAGTTTAAAGAAAGAACAAGAACAAAATACCAAAGCAAGTTTATCTTTTCCATCTTCCATTAAAATACAAGTTAATCTTTTTCACATTCTTAAACCATGAAGTGTGTTTTACTTTAAAATACAAACCAACACAAAGTAGTGGACAAATGTGAAGTGTCAGGGAAATAATTGAAAATCATGTTGTATACAGCTCCATAGTTGATACTAACACCAGACTTTATTGCAATTACAGCTGAAATCCTTCAGGATTAAGTCTTGCAGAAATTGATTTGCCATTTATCTTTAGAACACAGCTTAAGCAGTCAGATTAGATTGTGTCTTTGAAAAGTGGTTTTATAGTCTTTGCCACACATTCCTAGTTGGATTTAGGTCTGAACTTTCAAAGGGTCATTCCAATACATAAATATACTTTGATGGATTTTTGTTAAGGGTTGTTGTCCTATACAAAGGTGAACCTCCACTCCAGTATTGACATGCATTTATTTCCACCCATCTCCTAAGTTTTTCTCACCAGCTTCCTTTTCTCTGCTAAAGAAAAGCATCCTCACTCCCTGGTTCTGCCACCACCTCATTCATTTTAAGAATATGTTTGCTAATTTCTCCTACTACATTTGTGCCTTATCAGCATTTGTTGCTACCATTAATTCTATTTCTCTCTTACAAACTGCATCAAACCTACAGTAAACATTCAAGCAGGATCTGTTTGTTTTGAAAAGTGGTTTGAGGTGACATATTGTGAATTGACATGTTAAAGATAACTAAAAGAACTGAAAATGTGTTATTACTTAAGAAATTGTAGAACTTTACGTTCCACAATGTTTTTTAGTAACATACATGCAACATAGAAAAGTGTAGGTCCAGCTTTATGTAATCCACATAAACTATTTTGATCTGTCTGTATGTTTTGTGTTCTTGCGCTAGTTCTTTGAATATCCTGTAGAGGGTTCTAGACCCAAATTTCTCCTGTGTCGGTCAGAGAAGAAGAGTAAGGAAGAAGGGAGAAGAAAAAGAAATGGTATACTGCGTTGACTACTCACTTTTCAGCAGAAATAGAGAAGTTTTCTTTATTGATTGCTCATAAGTGCTGCTGCGATAAGAAATAATTCTGTTTATTTTGAACTGGACGATGTACATTCTGTTCTGTGATTTCTCTGGTGAGTCTGTAGTTTTATTTTAAGCTGCTTACTTACATGGAATGGCTACCTAGTGTTGGAAGAAAACCTTATTTAACTATTAAAAACAACTTGGCTCGGGTTTCTTCCTTGGTCCCAGGTTCTTTCCGCGTCTCGAAGCCGCTTGGGGAAACAGAGGCACACGCTGCGTGTTGACGTCACAGAAGTTCAGAATTTAATTCAATCAGTAGAAAATATAACATAAGACAGGAAATTTAAGAACACAGAGACAAACATTGGTTACCTGAGACAACAAGACGGACAAAACATCAAGGACATGTCCTCGGAGAAAGAACAACCGAGATCAGCTATTATTCCAAGATGGATGCAAACTATCACCAGAAAAGCCCATCACAAAACATCAGAAACCTCAGAGCACAAACAACACATACATTTACCTGAGAAGAGGAAAAGACAAAAGATG